>BLSH010116141.1:1493821-1506998 GCA_018402905.1 Glandirana rugosa
AATGCCCCAAAGCAGCTCAGTAACATTTTTGGTCATTTGTGGCCCGACAAACGCACGTCTGCTGCCTGCTTATGGGTCGCCATTAACAATTAATGGCGCCGCGCGTTTCCGAAAAACTCAAATTTTTGTGCGTTTTGGTCACATGGTTAGGAAACGCACCGGTTTGAATGCAGCCTAAGGCCGTGTTGCGATTGAGACAGTTCAGCCACATTTTTACTGAACACCCCCCCCCCCCGGCCGCGCGCTCTTCTGAGGGGTGTCACGATCAGCATGCTTCGCTTGGTGGCTGTGGCAGTAATTTGTGCCCCCTGTTGCACTAAGCGGGCGATACCACCTCAACCCATTCAAAGTGAATGATGCAGCGTTGCAACCGACCCCTCAACTGCATGCCGTTTTCGGGATCTAGGCGATAAGGGGGCGATACTTCGACTCCTCACTGGCTGTCTATTGCTGCCCCGAAGAGCGATCTGAATGTGGGTCATGCTTCAAACGGCATGGTGGTAAGCCACATTTTTACTGCCCCCCCCCCCAAGGATGCACACATGCCATGAGTAGCTCTGAAATGTCGCTGTTCTTTGCTGTGATCGTTTAATTATTATTATACAGGATTTATATAGCGGCAACAGTTTGCGCAGCGCTTTACAATACAAAATAAAGCGTTGGACCCTTTAATGGAGATCCCCGGTGTGCTGGTGACATATCCTTTGCCCCCCCCCCCGTGGCATTCAGCGGGTACTCCCGTGGCATTCAGCGGGTAATACCTATTCAAGTGAATGGGGGGCCACACTACACTTTAACTGCATTCCAACCACATGCAGTGCGCTCTTTTGTGGCGCAGTAGTGCGGCATTTAGGGGGTTGAAACGGGCAGTGAGGAGTTACTCTATCTGTTAAATGCCTCTGAAAAGCGACCCCGAGCCTTGATCACTTTTCGGAGGAGCAGCAGTCTTTGCCACTACTGTAAAAGAGCCCAACTGTTCTCACCCACCCAGGATACGCGCTCATAAACACTAGCAAAAAACGTCAGAGAACTTTGGGGTGGGTTGGCATTTTGAGGGTTAAAACAGGGGGCTCGGTTGGGGTAACCCATCGCCTCCTCGCTGCAGGTCAAATATCCCCTGCCAATCGCTTTTTAGAGGGGGGTGGCAATGCAAAAAAATGTCATGGTTAAGTCATAGAGTATGGGCAGTGCCGGGAAAAGGTCATCCGGCGCCCAGGGCAAAGATGCCAAGCGGCGTCTGGCAACTGGCACAGGGCGCCCCCATCCCTACGATAAACCAGGGCTGTCGCTCCTCCTGCCCACCCCTTGTCCCTGCTCTGTGTACAAGACACGGGATCTTAACCACTTCAGCTCCGGCAGGCTTTACCCCCATTAATGACCAGGCCATTTTTTGCAATACGGCACTGCGTTACTTTAACTGACAATTGCGCGGTCCTGCGACGTTGTACCCAAAGCTTTCTTTTGGCGGTATTTGATCACCTCTGCACTTTTTAAATTTTTTTGTGAATAATAAAAGAAAACTAAAATTTTGAAAGGGGAAAAAAAATATTATTTACTTTCTGCTATAAAACAAATCCAATAACAAAAAAAATTAAATTTCTTCAGCTACATATTTTTGGTAAAAAAAAAAAAAAATTCCAATAAGCGTATATTGATTGGTTTGTGAAAAAGTTATCCTGTCTACAAACTATGGGCTCTATACTGTAATTTTAATTTTTTTATTTTTGTATACTAGTAATGTCGGCGATCAACGACTTATAGCGGGACTGCGATATTGCTGCGGACAAATCGGACACTTTTGACACTGTGGGAACCAATGACACTGATACTGTGATCGGTGCTAAACATATGCACTGTCACTGTACTAATGACACTGGCTGGGAAGGGGTTAACATCAGGGGTGATCAAAGGGTTCACTGTGTGCCTAGCCAGTGTAGAATGTGATGCTTTTACTAAGGGATGTGCTTTGCAGGGAAACAAAAACCAGTACATTCTCGCTGACAGGACAGAGCTCTGTATTGTTTACATTGACAGAGCTCTGTCCTCGCAGTGGTTGTCGGCGATCATCCATTGGCTGGTACCCGCTGATCAGCTTGTGTTGTGTCTAATCAGCCATCGGCACGCGCCCCCTACCTGGAAGTGCCGGATCGCGTATCTAGTCACGGGCACAAGAGAGACACTCTGCCGCCGTACTCCTACGTGAGGCGGTCGGCAGGCGGCTAAGCTGGCCATACACTATACAAGGAGATTGTACAATTTTTAGATTTACGACTAATGTCATTAATATAAAGGCCTGTGAAACTGAATAGAAATGGATTGGATAGGTTTGTCCTCCTTATATTATATAGTTTTGGTGAATGTAAATAAGTTTGTAGGTTGTATGGCCACCCTTAGAAGCTTGCATTCTTACTATGGAGGGTTTTAGGTTCTTCTATCAAGATTCCTGCTGAACCATAGTCACTGTGGCTTTGTGCTGCAGCTTCTGCATCAGTTGACTCCTCCGCTTATCCTTGGGGGACCGTACCTGGACCCCGCCTGGAGAAGATGCGGTGCTGGACTGCAGTATCCAATTTGGGCATTAGATCCTGTGGTGGAGCTCACCTTGGCATGCGGTGCATCACATTGCATTAACCTCAGGGTGCTATGCAATCCAGAACTCTGCTCTACCAGTGGTGAGGCCCTGTCCCTGAAGACACCTTTGGGAGTAAGACCATCATGGAGACATCAAGGATGCTTCCTTGAAAAATCCCATTTTTCCTCTTCACCTACACCATCTCCATCTTGCTGTGGGCTCTCAGGATTGACCATTTGTTGACTCTTCCTATTGCCTGTCACAGCCTTCTGTTTTTGTTTTTTTTGTTTTTTGAGTACCTGGGCCTGTCATTGGCTAGGTCTTGTCCAGAACCTTCCTGCCCTAAGACAAACTTTTGTCCCTCTGCTCAGGTGCCTGGGCCCTTCAGTCCCAGTGTTGACCCTCAATTTGTGCCTGCAGGATAGTTTTGGGCTCCATTGTAGCCTCCTACAAGACACTACCATATGCTCAGTTATACTCCAGACCCTTGCAACTCAACTAAGACCAGACTTTCCCTTGTGTGGTGGGTTTCCAACCCGGTGTTGAAGTTCCCCCTCTAAGACTTTGAAAGCTCTCATTGTGAATGCCAGTCCTGGATACCCTCTTGGTGCAGTGGACTTCCCTGTCTTCCCATCAGCACCCTGGAACTCAGAAGTTCTGTTGTCTCTTGAATGCTGGAGCCCTCAGCTGCAAGGTCACCCAACAAGAATACAGTTGGACAATGCCACAGCTGTAGCCTACATCAACCATCAAGGAGGTACCAGAAGTCGCACCAAGAAGTGGATTTGATGCTATCTTAGATGGAACTACATGTCCTGGCCCTGTCTTTCATCCACATCCTAGGCAGGGAAAAATGCAATCGGATGCAATTAGCATCTGGTTCCGGGGGTATAGGTTCTCCATCTGTTCTAAGCCCTTTACCGCAGGTGGGGGAAGCTGGACATGGATCTTCTGTTATCTGGGTTCAACAACAAACTGGACAGGTTTGTTACCAGGACCAGAGATCTATGGACTGAATTGCTGGTCACTCCATAGGATCAGTTCCACCTGTTCTGTGCCTTTTCTCCTCTACATCATCTTCTTTGTCTGCTCTGCGGAATTGAGAAAGATGGCATTATGGTGATTTTCACTGCAGTGAACTGGCCCAGGAAGACATGGAATTCTGATACACTTGGACTTCCGACAGATTCTCCATTGGCCCTTCCAGATCGTTCAGACCTTCTGGCCTATGGACCAATCCACCATCCTAATTCTTGGTCACAGACTATAATGGCATGCTGTTAAAGCCCAGGTCCTAAAGGACAGGGGTATATCGGATTTGGTCATCCCTACCCTTTTCATCATGGAAAGTACACCATGGGACACATCCCATCCTTCCTCTAGTAGCATCTACCTTTGAGGGTCAAGGGTCAAAACTCGGCCTCATCATTCTGTTTTAGAGACCATTGGCCTCCGATTCCCTAGTTAACCCCTTTGTGCAGGGTGTAACACACTTTTTCTTCATCTGTACATTTCCTTGTGACTCTATGGAACCTTAACCTTGTTATCTTGGCCCTTCAGAGGCTACCCTATGTACCTATTAGGGATATTCCCTTGTCTGACCTCAGTTGCAAGGTGTCCCTTCTCATGGCAATCACCTGTGTGGAGGGTCTCTGAGTTCATGGCCTTATCCTGTAAAGAGCCCTTCCTCTAGTTACACAGGGGTATCCTGAGACCTAAAGCCTTTTTTTCTCCCTAAGCTGGTTTTCTCCTTCTACCTCAGTTAGGAAATTACGTTCCCCTCCTTATGTCCTTCTCTGAAATATCTCCTCAACAATATTTCTCTCCACTGTCATGACATGGAGAGTCTGCCTCTTTTCTCCTGCCTCTTTTCTGTAATTGCATTCCTTCTTGTCCTTCCAGAAGGTTATCTCAGGGGTCTCCTTGCTTTCCGCTCCACCATTGTTAGGTGGATTAGACAAGCTATCATCCAAGCCTATAGCCTAAAGGATGGGGTTCCTCCATTTCCTGTTACAGCACACTCTACCAGGTCCGTTAGTGATCCTTGGGTTTTTCAGCATCAGGCATCTATTTCTCAGGTTTGTAAAGTTGCCACCTTCTTCTCTCCTCCTCTCAGTCCCATAGCGGGAAGAGCTTCTGTAACCCATAGACATGTGCGTTTTTGTTTTATCGTTCATTTTTTGGGGCGATAATTTAATTTCCGGAGATTCAGATATATCCGAATCTCCAAATGGACATCGTAATGAATGTCGACGAAGCCCAAAAAAAGGTTACAACGAAAATAACAAATGCATTTGTTTCATTCAGGTGACGTTTCATGATGCCATAGTAGTTTGGGTCCTTGGGGAAATTAATAAAATTTTTGAAAATTGATCGATAATTCGGGTTCGAATAATGAATGAATCAGAATTTTATTCCAAACGTTAATTCGGATGCACATGATGATCAGTTCATGCCATTTCTAGACTAGTGCCTGAAAATATTGAATCTTTCTGATTCGAATTCATCTGATTTGATAATCTATTGCATGTATACGGGGCAAGCCGACCATTAAGGGAGCACGGGCGCTGCCTCTTCTGCCTGTCACCACCTCCCCTGTCCATGCGTCCGGCCCCTTTCAGAATGCCAGTGCATGAATTCCATGGGGGGGGGGCATTTGGCCAGAGGCTTTAATAGGCTTCAATATAGGGTGGGCTCGGGGCACAGAGAGCACTCTCAGCCCACCCAGGTGTGTTACGACAGCGAATGAATATTCGCTGTTGCAACACTGATCTTTCTCCCACCCAATCAGGAAGCAGGTTTTGACACCCATCACCCGATCCTATTGGATGCCTAGGAGGGAAGGAGCTGGAAGCCGCCTTGGAGGAGAGGACTCTGAGCCAAGCCACTGCACCACGCTACCCGCCACAATGGGGTAAGTGGCAGACCGACCGGCAAACAGCATGGGGGGGTTGGTTGGTCGTTTGTGCCCCCCCCCCCCCAAAAAAAACCACCAGCCGCCACTAAATGTATAGCAATCTTCTGGATAAACAGCACAATTTTTGGATTCCACCTGGATTGCGTAGATACGAAACAAATTCCAAAAACGAATCAGTTCAACAACAAATATGACAAAACTAAATTCTTTAATGACCAAATGCATGCAAAATGAAACGAAAATTTCTAGCACATATCTAGTAGTCCTTGGAGATATTCAAGAGTAATGCAATTGATAACTGAATTTGAATAATTAAATTCAGGCAGGTCAACTGATGTTTTTATTTTAATTTTTTTGTGCATAGAACAGATATAACAAAAAACTTTCAGTGGTATAGGGAGCAAATAAGAGAAATTCAATGTTACAGTTTACATACACTTTAATTGAAGTTACCTATACCGATCTCTAGCTGCTGGTCACCTGGTTAGAAAAGGAGAGAAGGTTGTTGTGTCCACTGGTTGGCCAATATTTTGGATTATTTTAGGAAAGATCTTTAAGAGCCCATTTATATCTTTGCGTTGTGGTAATTGCGTGCAATACCACAAAGCATGGCAATGCATGTGGCTTGCATTAGGGTGCCGTTTTTTATTTTGCCCCCCCAGCTGGACTAACTAATATTCTTGGATTTTTTTTAATTACTGTTTTCTCTGTCTCTTCACAGGATCATATAGTGGTCAAAATGACATCAGGGAATAGAGACAACCCCATTACGGCTCCTTCATCTCTGTCCTTAAAACCCGAAACGCGTAACAGAAAAAAGATTCTGGAAGTCACCAACAAGATCACAAAGCTGCTGACGGGAGAGGTGAGCGGTGCTGGGAATTCTGGGACATTATCCAGTGACAGACAAGGAATGTGTCTGGATGGTGACTGTATCATTGTGTGTGTCAGGTTCCTATAAGGTGTCAGGATGTCACTGTCTATTTCTCCATGGAGGAGTGGGAGTATTTAGAAGGGCACAAGGATGTCTACAAGGACGTCATGATGGAGGACCAGCCACCCCTCACATCACCAGGTAAGAGGAGACTTTATTGTAGAGGAGAGAGCAGTACAGAGGGTCCACCTAGATCCCCCATCATCTGATAAGCACATAGAAACAATGCATTCAGTCAGTGTGTGTGTTTCCTACAGATGGATCCAGTAATGGGAACCCACCAGAGAGATGTCCCCGTCCTCTGTATTCCCGGGATTCAACACAGGAAGATCACACCATCCCTCACCATCATCAGGTAGATGGGACTATGTTGATATTAAGCTTGACTCTAAACTTTCTTAGACTATGCTGTTCTGTAGGTCATTAGTGCTCATTTTGTAATTCTTAGGGGGAAGATATGAAAACAGAGGCTAAAGCTGATGTATCCAGTAAAAGGAACCTACCAGAGAGAAGGCCCCGTCCTCTGTATTCCCGGGACTCAACACAGGAAGATCACAACATCCCTCACAATTATCAGGTAGATGGGACTATGTTGATATCAAGTTTGACTCTAAACTTTCTTAGACTATGCTCTTCTGTAGGTCATTAGTGCTCATTCTGAAATTCTTAGGGGGAAGATATGAAAACTGAGGCTAAAGCTGATGTATCCAGTAAAAGCAACCCACCAGAGAGAAGCCCCCGTCCTCTGTATTCCCGGGATTCCCCACAGAAAGATCACACCATCCCTCACCATCATCAGGTAGATGGGACTATGTTGATATTAAGCTTGACTCTAAACTTTCTTAGACTATGCTCTTCTGTAGGTCATTAGTGCTCATTTTGTAATTCTTAGGGGGAAGATATGAAAACGGAGGCTAAAGCTGATGTATCCAGTAAAAGGAACCTACCAGAAAGAAGGCCCCGTCCTCTGTATTCCCAGGATTCAACACAGGAAGATCACACCATCCCTCACCATCATCAGGTAGGTGGTACTATGTTGATATCAAGCTTGACTCTAAACTGTATTATACTTATGTTCTTTAGTAGATCATTAGTGCTCACAATCATTTTGTGATTTTAGAGGGAAGATATGGAAATTAAGGTTAAAGCCAATGTATCCAGTAAAAGGAACGCACCAGAGAGCTGTCCCCGTCCTCTGTATTCCACACAGGAAGATCTCACCATCCCTTACCATGATCAGGTAGGTGAAGTACAGTAGAACTCAGACGGTTTGAGATTATATTCTTCTATGTAGTGTGTTGCTGTCTACAGGTTAAATATATTATCTGTTATTTTCTGGGATTAGGATGAAGAACTTATTAATCTTAAAGTCAAGGTTGAAGCGAACGAAGAAGAGACTTATGAGAGGGATGACCTGCAGTCATCTGAAGATCCTGACATTTTGGTCACAATTATAAAAGAGGAACCTTCTCTGGATAACGAAACAGGTGCTGTAGATCATGAACGCTTCCCAGAGCAGTTCACCTTTTTTTGTAGGTCTGTCAGTTAAAGGTATGCATATTGACTGAAAGTGATTGAGTAGACCCTCTCATTATCTGGCAGTTTAGACTATGAAATGTACACCAACAAAGGGATGCAAACGTTGGTTGAAAAAAAAATCACCTTGTTACAGTGTAGTTAATGGGGTGTGACTTGGTTTTACTTTTGTTTATGGATAGTTTAACCTCCACTCATATCTATATTTTATGTTTGTGACTATTAGGATTAAACTAATCCTGGCTATATAACCACAATACATACAGTAATGATAATTTCAAGATCTGAATGTGTTGGTCATACATGTGATCTTTCTCGTTAAAGAGGAGCACCATTTCATCCGCATAGAAAAAATCCTTAATTTATGATGAGTGTGAAATCTTGTCCACAAGAACATCATCAATGTACCTACCCCACCTTCGAATGTGCCCAACAAATAAGGTGGAAGGTCCATCTCCATTCCTCAACATAATGTCATGTTCCCAACAAATAAGTTAGAGGTTCTGTAGACCATATGAAAGGTCCATCTCTATTCCTCAAGATATTGTCATGTTCCCAATATATGAGGAGGAGATACTGTACACCATATGAAAGGTCCATCTCCATTCCTCAATATAACTTCATGATCCCAACAAATGAGGAGGAGATACTGTACACCATATGAAAGGTCCATCTCCATTCCTCAATATAACTTCATGATCCCAAAATATGAGGTGGAGATACTGTACACCATATGAAAGGTCCATCACCATTCCTCAATATAACATCATGTTCCCAACAAATGAGGAGGAGATACTGTACACCATATGAAAGGTCCATCTCCATTCCCCAATATAATATCATGATCCCAACAAATGAGGAGGAGATACTGTACACCATATGAAAGGTCCATCTCCATTCTTCAATATAACGCCATGTTCCCAACAAATGAGGAGGAGATGCTGCACACCATATGAAAGGTCCATCTCCATTCCTCAATATAACGTCATGTTCCCAACAAATGAGGAGAAGATACTGTACACCATATGAAAGGTCCATCTACATTCCTCAATATAACGTCATGTCCCCAACAAATGAGGAGGAGATACTGTACGCCATATGAAAGGTCCATCACCATTCCTCAATATAACGTCATGTGCCCAACAAATGAGGAGGAGATACTGTACACCATATGGAAGGTCCATCTCCATTCCTCAATATAACATCATGTTCCTAACAAATGGGGAGGAGATACTATCGTATTGTACATTTTATTTCTGTTTTTATATCATTAGGATTAAAAACAGTCGCATACCAGAGTTTTGTGAAACTGTTAATCACTAGACCAAAATATAAGGAATTGGAGATGCGTTTAATGCTAATACCATTTTTTTTGCCAGCAGATGGAAACGATATCCAGAATACCTTAGATGGACCCCTTATTTTACCTTCGGGTTGCTATGCAGAAGATAATGCCATCACTCCCAGTAGTCTCATGGAAGGTTTTTCAGATACAGTAACACTTGGAGACACTAGGCTATTTCCATGTCCTGAATGTGATGAATATTTTAGAACAAAATCATCACTGGCCATCCATGAGAAGACCCATGTAGGGGAGCGCCTGTTTCCATGCACGGAGTGCGGGAAATGTTTCACAACAAGATCAAATCTGCTGAAGCACCAAAAACATCACGTTGGACTGCTGCCCTTTCCGTGTCCGGATTGTGGGAAATCCTTTGAATTCAAGTCAGGACTGGTCCATCACTTGAGACATCACACAGATGAGAGGCCTTATTCATGCACTGAATGTGGGCAGAGCTTTAAAGAGAAGTATCATTTAACGACGCATCAGAGAATCCACACGGGTGAGACGCCATTCTCGTGTCCAGAGTGCGGGAAGTGTTTCACCCGGAAGCACACGCTCATCATACACCAGCAGAACCACCTGGAGAAAAGGCGGGACAAGCTCCTCAAAAAGAAAGAGCAGCTGCAGAAACTGAGCATAAAAGAGGGGTCGCTGATCTGCTTGGAGTGCGGGAAATCTTTCAAAAAGAAATGCGATCTTTATGTACATCAGAGGACTCATACGGGCAAGGAGATCTTTTCATGCCCAGACTGCGACAAGCTCTTTGTAAAAAAATATCAGCTTCAGGTCCACCAGAGGGTTCATACCGGCGAGAAGCCGTATTCGTGTACCGAGTGCGATAAGTCCTTCAAAACTAAATCAGAACTCAACACACACCAAAGAGTCCACACCAGCGAAAAGCCCTTCTCGTGTTCCGATTGCGAGAAGTCCTTCAAGAAAAAGTCGCACCTCATCCTTCACCAGAGGGACCACACCGGGGAAAAGCCCTTTCCATGTTCTGATTGCGGGAAGTCATTCAAGTCGGGAACCCTTCTCACTTTGCACCGGAGGGTCCACACTGGCGAGAAGCCCTTTTCCTGCCCGGAGTGCGGCCGATGCTTCTCGCAAAAGGCGCACCTAAGTAAGCATCTGAGACTCCACTCTGGCAAGAAGCCATTTTCCTGTTCGCAGTGCCAGAAAAGTTTCACAGAGGAAGAGCAACTCGTTTTACATCAGAAATCCCACAGCCAATGATGATGTTGCAGGATTGGTCATCATCATCATCATCATCAAGAAATCAAGGGTCGGCCCACCCAAAAGGGATGTTTCAGGTGTAGATGGAGCCTGGTGGGTTTTGCCACCTGTTGGCTTTCTATATCTTTTGGGACTCCATCGGTTAGCTTGCCCTGCCATAGTTCCTTTCCACTATAAACATGTTCTATGTTCATCATGGGATATCACCATAACTGTTGAATTCTTTACAATATAAAACCAATAATAAATCCAGTATGGAAGTTATCTGGCCATAATTCCTGGCTTTATTCCTATCCTACTGGTGGGAATCTCTCTTAATGGTGTGCTGACCTGCAAACTCAACACAGGGGTGGTGGGAACGCCTCATAATGATGTCCTGACTTGGGAATTCAGCACAGGGATGGTGGGAGCCCCTCATAATGGAGTGCTGACCTGGAAACCCAACACAGGGGGGTGGGAACCCCTCATAATAGTGTGCTGACCTGGAAACCCAACACAGGGGTGGTGGGAACCCCTCATAATGGTGTGCTGACCTGGAAACCCAACACAGGGGTGGTGGGAACCCCTCATAATAGTGTGCTGACCTGGAAACCCAAAACAGGGGTGGTGGGAACCCCTCATAATAGTGTGCTGACCTGGAAACCCAACACAGGGGTGGTGGGAGCCCCTCATAAAGGGAACAGCAGGTGTGTAGATCCAGGAACTCAGCACAGGGATGGTGGGAATCCCTCATAATGGAGTGCTGACCTGGAAACACAACACAGGGGGGTGGGAACCCCTCATAATGGTGTGCTGACCTGGAAACCCAACACATGGATAGTGGGAACCCCTCATAATGGTGTGCTGACCTGGAAACCCAACACAGGGGGGTGGGAACTCCTCATAATGGTGTGCTGACCTGGAAACCCAACACATGGATAGTGGGAACCCCTCATAATGGTGTGCTGACCTGGATACCCAACACAGGGGGGTGGGAACTCCTCATAATGGCACACTGACCTGGAAACCCAACCCTGGGGTGGTGGGAACCCCTCATAATAGTGTGCTGACCTGGAAACCCAACACAGGGGTGGTGGGAAACCCTTATAATGGTGTGCTGATCTGGGATCTGAACACAGGGATGGTGGGAGGGCACATAAAGGGCACAGCAGGTGTGTAGATCCAAGAACTCAGCACAGGGATGGTATGAACCCCTCATAATGGAGTGCTGACCTGGAAACCCAACACAGAGGTGGTGGAACCCCTCATAATAGGCACAGCAGGTGTGCTCACCTGGGAACTCAGCAAATGGATGGTCGGAATCCCTCTTAATGGTGTGCTGACCTGGAAACCCAACACAGGGGTGGTTGGAACCCCTCATAATTGTATGCTGATCTGGGAACTCACCAGAGGGATGGTGGGAACCCCTCATAATGGGCACAGCAGGTGTGCAGACCTGGAAACTCCGCACAGGGATGGTGGGAACCCCTCATAATGGTTACATCAGGTGTACTGACCTGGGAACTCAGCACAGGGATGATGGGAACCCCTCATAATGGTTACATCAGGTGTGCTGACCTGGGAACTCAGCACAGGGATGATGGGAACCCCTCATAATGGGTACATCAGGTGTGCTGACCTGGAACTCAGCTCAGGGATCTCACCATTGGTCTTAGAGAGATATTCTGACGTCTACCAGAAACTGCAATGCTTCTTTTGGATGATCTAAGGCCCCTTTCACACATGCGAACCGCTTGTTACATCAGCTCAGTCACGTTTTTTGAGGGGATAAAACGGATGAAGTTTACATCAATTTTTCTTCCGGTTACATCAGTTTTTTTTATCAGTTTCTCAACAGTTTTTACATTCATTACCGATGCAAAAATGGACCGTTTGTCCCTTTTTACATCAGTTTTTCATCTGTTGTGTTTTTTTTTAAGGCTCCATCTACACTAGCAGCTCCTAAACTTGAGTTTAGGAGCTTTTGCCATTTTTTTGCCAAAGCTCTCTAAACTCAACTCCATAAAAGCCGATGAGTCCATATTTTTTCGGAAATTCACGCATTCGGCAGTTCGGAATTCGAAAATGCCGAAATTCGAAAAGTCGGAAATTCAGAAGTAAAACAATTCGGAAATTCGAAAATAAGAAAGAAAATTTGAAATAACTAACTAATAAATAACTATTAAATTATAGGTATTGGAATTTCCTTGAAAATCTGGCTGTTAGTGATAAAATTCGTATTTAAGTTCACTAACAGCCACATTTTCAAGGAAATTCCGATACCTATAATTTAATAGTTATTTATTAGTTAGTTATTTCAAATTTTCAACTAATAAATAACTATTAAATTATAGGTATTGGAATTTCCTTGAAAATTTGGCTGTTAGTGATAAAATTCGTATTTAAGTTCACTAACAGCCAAATTTTCAAGGAAATTCCAATACCTATAATTTAATAGTTAGTAAAATAGTTAAGTTATTATTTTTTTTATTTTATAAATTCTGTTTATTAAGTTTTTTTCAGTAAACATACAAAACAACAGTCGCACGCAGGCGACCCATCTAACACAGTGAGGTACCCAGCTGGTCACCTCCGAACCAATATCCATAGCCTTAAAGGAACTTTTACACCGACAATCACTTGAATTTATGCTTAAAATAG
>BLSH010116158.1:19028-49908 GCA_018402905.1 Glandirana rugosa
GGGCTTGAACTGGGGCTTGGGGTTTGGGGTAACTTCAGTTACCACTGGTCTTTAAAACCCGTGTTTTTACCGAGATTTTTTCAGGACCTTTCTCGATCTCCCGACGCTTTACTTTATTTTACCCCCATTCTCATCATGTTCACGGGACGTTTGTTTACACCTATCCCTTTATTGAATTTTCATGTATTTTTTTTATTTTTTACCTCCTCCTCCACCTACACCTCATCCTCCAACTCCTCCGCCACTGGTACCACCACATCCACCACCTTCACCGCCACCTCCTCCTCCTCCATCGGTTGTGACAAAAAACAAACAAACAAACAAAAAAGATTAACCCCATCGGGGGTTTTATAACTCTGATCTCAACTCGCTTGGAGACCTTCAAGCCCAAGACGACCAGGCAGGCTTGAAGCCCTGTTTCAGGCCCAGGCCCACGTGCGATCGTTCGGGTTCCGTCCGGACCCGGACCCGGACTTTGTCCCGAAGTTCGGACGGACCAGCAGAACCCGAACTTCCAGAGGTTCGCTCAACTCTAGTCTCAATATTTTGGGGGCTACCCCAATTAGAAAAAACAAACAAACAAACAAAAAACAGTGTTGGCTACCTCCTCCTCCTCCACCGCCACTTCCACCACCTACACCACCATGGTCACCGCCTCCTCAACCTCCTACTCCACATCCACCTCCTCCTCCATTTTTTATTTTTTTTATGTACTTTTAAGTTATTTCCCTATCCACATTTGTTTGCAGGGCACTTGTACTACTCTTACCCCCATTTTATTTCATTTCGCAGCCCTCTAGCTCTTTCCAGGACTTTTTTAGAGCCATTTTTGTGCCCAAAATTTCTGGTCACCATTGACTTCAATGGGGTTTGGGGTTCGGGGTCAAGTTCGGGGCCGAACTCTAACTTTTTCGCAAAGTTCAGCTGAACCTGCTGAACCCGAACATCCAGGTGTCCGCTCAACTCTAATCATAACGTTATAATTAACATTATGATTAAGTTCTTAGATTAGGGTGACATGCGTGAACCTTTTCTCTTACTGTAGTTCTGTATGGCGTTTCTATGCTGTTTTATTCAGGATTATTAAAGTGTATTTTAGTATTTCAGTGGGACCATCTTGACTTTTTGCACAGTAGTGTATGTCTGGTAACTATAAGTAAAATATATAGTATTATCATATAATACAGTAATACAGTATACCAGATATCGCTTACCACTTACTAGATATCTTCAGATTGCTTCAGACTCTTAGGCGGTAGGCACATGTACAGCATATTTCTGAAATCCACATTGATGGACATTTACTTCTTTCATTTAAAACTGACAATTTTAAAACTAAAAGCTTGTTGTTATAGTATAAAGATATTTTGTGCCCTTAAATTACCAAAGTTATAGGGAATAATTGTTTATTTATATACCCTTTAGTAGAACAAGTGATTTCTGTGGATATTCAATATGTTTTGACACATCACTGTAGGAGTAGAAGTCAATGCAGTTACAGTTGGAATCAGGCCCTTGTTGCTGGTTGAAGGGGTGAGATCAAGTTTTGAAACCCCTTCTACTGTCTTAACATGTCAATGGAAAAGCTCTGTCTAAAGATGAGCCACAGCAGAGTTAGTAGGACTAGTACAGAGAGGGATGCTCCCCTTTTTACCCCTGGGGTGGTTATGAGACACCACTGATCACAGGTGACATCACCTAATATGTGTTACCACTGCAGTCTGTAGATGTTCTTAAATTCCCTAAGCTCTAGAAGGGGGGAAATGTTAGGGGCATTCAATAAAGGGCAGCAGGGAGACGTGAACAAGGGGGGTTAAAAGTTTGCGCTGAAGCCCCACATCTCTACCATTGACATTTAACACAGATAAGGTAATATCTCTCAAAAAGGAAAGATCTCATTTGTATAAAACCATTTGTTCTTTACATCTTTACTGTGATGGAAACATTTATTGTCTTACTAAAGCATGGCAAGACTTTCTTCCTCATTAAGTTGAACTTTTACTTTTTAATCCAATGAACTACTTACTTTATTCCAGTCATCTGTTAATTTCACTTTACAGACTCTGGAAAGTAAGTAGAAATCCAGAGCACATTATATATCAAGTGTCACTTTTGCCTTTTAAGATTTTTTAAGGGAATTTACTCTTGTGTGAAGAATTAAAATTAATTTTATGTTATGTAGTCAAAGCAAAAAAAGCCTGTACTGAAAAGTAGCTTATTACAATGTTTATATATATATATATACATACTGTATATTATTTCTAGCTTCACTCAAGTAGCCATTCTTAGGCCTGAGAGGAGCATTTTGGAAGTGTAAAGTAATGAGTATGTTGCATGCAAGTGGTGGCATTTCTTCTGCTTCCCTCCCATCTCAAACTGATTCTGTACATTTTAAAATCCAGGTCACAAAAGAAGGTACAACAAGTGGCTGGGTTATTTAAGACACAACCACAAACCACCAAGAAACAAGAGATTTTAATGTTGGTCCTCTGTGCATAAGAAATAGTTATACTTTTCTTTTGATTAGAGGTGCAAAATTAGGTGGTACATAAACAACACAACAAACGACTGGATTAGTGAAGGGGATACATTTGAATGCTGGGATGTAAATGAGAGACTGTATCTAAATGTGACATTTGTATAACACCAATTAATTTTGTCAGACAACATTGATAAAGCAAACATTTACCATGGAAAGCCACTGAGCTACACTTCTGGGAAAGCAGCTAAAATCAGTTTCTTAGCTGTGGGTATACTAGGATGTCTTATAAATTGCCCTGTAAATTTGTCAAATTGACAAACCTCTATTATGGGGCAGACCTTTCCAAGATGACAAGGGATGAAAAAGACGTTTGTATAGATTGGTGTAGTGGAAAATAGAAAAACCTATAACCATGGGGATTTCATAGGTAGCTTCCAGACTAGTAAAACTAATAAAGCAGCTCCTGGAAAATAACTGAAAAAAGAATCAAGCCAGAACTATACTCTAGGCTAATATATATTTATTTTTTTTTTGCTGTGGGACTACTGCTTAATGGGGCTTAATGGTGTCCCTGTCATAGCAGTAGGGAGACATTTAGGACCCAAGCAGGGAATGAGCAAACAAGGTCTGGGTTTCTACCTTAGTGTCTCAGGTCAACAGTTCCCACACATTTCACCAATGCAGGGATCCCTGTATTGTCTTAGGTTGTGTTTCCCATGGCTATGCAGCAACACCTGCATAGTAGTAAAGTGACATGTCAGATTTCAGCGCTCCTAGGATTCTCTTTAGCTTTATTGTATCACAACACAGCTGAGGGAAAGACTTCCCCTAACTTCGCTCTGGTTGCTATTGCATCTGAGATCTGGTATGTGTCCTTCGGGGAGGGAGGCGAAGGTGAAAAGTTTTTTTTTTTTGCTAAGGATGGTGTGCAAGGTGAGGGGAGTTGCTAAGGAGAAGGACATCTGTGTTGAGAAAGGGAGTTTGTTAAAAAGGAGGATATACTGTATGTGTATATTTTATGCTAAGGTTGAGTAAAGCAAAAGGAACAGCAAACTTTCCCATGTATTGGTTCTATTAACCAATCCGTATAAATGGTATCACTACCTAATTAGTTGTAAAATACAAGCTCCTGGTGAAGCATATAATAAAACTCTACATCCCCCCCCCCCCCAAAAAAAAAAAAAAAAAAAAAAAAATATCAGGTTTTGTAACACAAATTCTGTATTTTGGAGACCGCGCACATGTTAATCATAATTCGCCAAGAATTGTGTAAAATGCATTATTCTGTGAATTAATATGGGGTGAAAGATTGGTGTATACATTATTACATGTTTTAATTTAAAAATAAATACGTTTCTTTTTTTAATTCTACATTCAAGAAAATGGTCGCCCAACCCAGCATGAATCTGTAAGTGTTACACATACTTCATATTAAAGCACACATGCACTTTACATTAAAAAAGAAAATATGCACTTTTGAAAGTAATGTGTGGGAACTGTTTGACTTGCCAAATAATTTATTACTGTGTTCATCCAGTCCAGTAATCCATGCACCCTTGCTAGTCATATTCCTGATTTTAAAGACAGCACATCTTGATCATGGAGCCATTACCAGGCTGCTGTAAGGCCTTGTTACACCATGAGCTATGTTTTTCTACACCAACCCAATTGTATGGTGTGGCCAGGGCACAAATAAACAATCATTTCTATGTTCCCTGTTAATTCATGTCAGCCTAATGTACATGGTGTTAACAAGTTCTCTCTCTCCCAGAACATGTGCATTCTATCACAACATGATTGGTTCCTAATGCTAGTTCGCTTCGCTTAAGCCTCGTACACACGGGACGACGATCGCACGTACGACCGTGTTGAATCGTATGTTGGCTGTTGTATGCAGCATACTGACTGCACTACACAATCGTACGTCCGGGGAAAGAACGTTCAGGTGCATGTAATTAGCATCCAGCCATTCCTGACTTCTGAGCATGCGTGTTTTGCACAATACAACTTGTTGTACCAACTGCTCTGTACACACGATACAATGGTCGTATGAGAGCTTGTTGGTACGACCAAGTTTTCTAGTCTGCTCATACAACTCCCTTGTACGACCGTCGTATTTTCGACTGTTCAAATCGCGCATACGAACGATCGATATCGCATACAACGGTTGTGAGTACGACCTGTTGGATGCAATCGTCGTCCCGTGTGTACGGGGCATTAGTCTCAGGACTATCTCAGATACTTAAACTAGATGGCGTTTGCACAGAACCATCTAAACTATCATTACTATTTATTTTTAAAAAATTGTATATTTTGAGACTGTTATATCAACAAAAAAAAACTTTTATTAGAGAATATATGACATACCAGTTTTAATAAAAAGCATAAATAAAAAGAATTTTCTCAGAGTTTTTTTGCATTTAATTTGTTTATATATAGTAAATACACATTAATTACAATTCCAATAAAAATAAATATATCTCAATAAGTGAAAAAATTCACACATTTTTCCATCCCTCATTTACATAATATAAATGGTTCTCAAGAAGACTTTTTATACAGCAAACAGCTGGAGATCTTCAGTTTCTTTTTTTGTTATTTAGCGTAGCCCACATGTTGAAGTCTGGATTAAATGTATGCACTGAAATAAACAAAAGCAACAAGTTAAACAAAAAAAGGGAAAATAGCAAATATTTGTTTAATGCATTTTATATCAAATACATTACCAGACAGACTACAACCTTATATACAACAGGTTTTTAAGGTGTAAAACAGCCAATATTGTATACTAAATTTGGAGAAGATGGGCCATTATGCAGCACAATAGCATGTAGCTGTATATATTGTTAGATGATCATTTGGCTAAAACATATCTATTACACAATCTACCATATACATGTACTCTTCAGAAATTTCAACATTATCATTATTAGCAACAAAAACGTGGCTCCCTCACATAGACCTAGTCACCACTAAGCATGTAAAAATATTTTAGAGGAAAAATATACTGTATAATCAGAACTACAAAATTAGATTGTTGTGTTAGCTTACCAAACAGAAGTTTAGTCTATCTAATAGCCCACTTTGTAAAAGCTGTTTTCTCATTGCCTTGTATACTTTTAGTTATAAATCATAAATATATGTTTTCATAATTTTCTATGTGTCATGCGACCTCAAAGGTTAGTCTACTCTCTTCCAACAACCAGGCTGAATCAAAGAGAGCAGTGACATCATCCACCGGCATAGGCGTGCACAGGGGGTGTGCCGTGTTTCAGTATGGAGAGCGGGGGAAGGGGCTAGTCAATATGTCATTTAACCAGCCCCCTCCTTTTCCAAATGAACACAGAGAACACTCTCACTCACTGTGTTCATTCATAAACAAAGCATAGTAAATTGTGTTTACTATGCTTCAATTTGTAAATGACTAGGAAGCTGCTCAGCACAGAGCACTTCCCATTCAGTCACTATCCAATGCAACTGAGGCTGCAGAAAAAGGCATGTGTGTTTGAGTTTTGGGGTACACACCCTAATGCAATAGGCTGCACACATTAATACCCACCGGTGTCCTGTACTCTAGGCATTACCTTCTCTTTCTGCTTCACACTTATCCCTGAAAGGCCAGCAGGGGGCACGTTGTATATGATCTCAATCCGCATCTTATATTAGTTTACCTGGCCATAAGAGACATATTGAACGTTTGGCACTGAATTTATTTTATTTATTCATTTTATTGGTTTTTGGCTTTGATATATGTATATGCTTCTGTTTATCAGTTAAAGGCACTTCAGTACGGTATATATATACTCAGCTGTGCAATATCTTTGAAGCAATTTTGCACATATCAACAATTTTTCCAATTATTTTGCACATTTTTTCTAATTACTTTGCACATTGCTATTTGCACTTTTTCTTGGATTAGCGCTTTACATTTGCTGGTTTGCACATTGGTGCCCTTTAGGCATATGCATAAGTACACCTGCACTACATCAGCACACCTTATTGCACAATTTGCACACAACTATTTTTTGACAGCGCCACTCTGTCATATTTATTTGCATTACCCATTGTGGGCAGGGAAGTGAGTTGCTACCACCAGCTGCACATTACACAGAGAAGACTGAGCTTTGCAGTCACCTGACCTCATGGAAAAACACGAAAATATGGGTATTTACAATTTGTGCTTAAATGTACCTAAGGCAATGGGAAGGGAAGGGGGTAATTTAAAACGTTAGGTATTGGATAGCTTAAACTTCTACTTTTAACCTTTTCTACTGTCCATAAAGTATTATCTGTAGCACTGTGCCACTATGTAGCACTGTATACACTGTGCCAGATAAATAAGTAAGTAAACTGCAAATAGGGAGCCCCAGGAATGACTTACTAACTCACTGTCTTTTGAGTGAAGATTCAGTGGGACAGCATCTCCCCTTCACTAAGCTAGAAAGCACTAGAATCATGGACTCTTCTCCCATATGCAGAATAAATCCCTAATTATGTTTCTATACAGTTTTAGTGTTTCTTTAAAGCGAGTCTTACCAATGTGAAACATTTTCTTCAGAAACAGTATGCTGAAGTGGACAGAACAGTCTAAGGATAGCAGCGTCACTTACAGCGAAAATGAGAAAACTTAGAAGTAATTTGCACTTCATGATTAGAGAAATGTCTGCTTCTTTCTGAGCATTAAAGTGTTTTGGCAATTGCAGTACAGATAATAAATACTGCCAACCACAGAATAGTGTTTACTTTATCTGTACTCCCCTTTGTATTTTTTATTGGACTCACAAACAGATTCCAGTGAGATTGTCAGGAACCATGAATCAGACAAAGACAAAAGTGCAGTAAAATCAAGTAAACATGGTCAAAACATAGCCAGGGTTCGGTAACTGGAACGGATAGTCAGAGCAAGCCAGTGAAACAGGAGTCCAGAGATCAGCGAAGTCAAACAAAAGGAATGCAGGGTCAGGAGCCAGGAGGAGAGTTAGCCCAGCAGGGTCTTGAATCCAGGAACCAGAAGGGAACGTCAAACAGGCAAGTTCTTTCACAGGAGCACACAGCAGAGATTTCTCCAGAGATGTTGGCCAGGCGAAGGGGTCTGAGATCTGATCCAGGCAATTTATATAGCTAGGAGAGATGGCTAACGAGCAGGATATGGACATCAGGTGAGACAGAGTGAAAGCGGAAACTGAAAATGAACTTGCAGCTGAGCAGCTTACTCTGAGAAGAGAGGTCTGAGCCCAGCCCTGACAGTACCCCCTCCTCAGCGACCCCCCCCCCTTGGGGGGTCACCAGGTGTGAGGGGAAAACATCTATGGAAAGCACAGAGGAGAACAGGAGCATGTACGTCCAAAGATGAGACTCGAGAATGCTCTTCCAGACCGTACCCTTTCCAATGAACCAGGTACTGTATGCACCCACGGAACCTACGGGAGTCAATGATAGATTGTATTTCATACTCCTCTTGGTTCTCAACCTGAACAGGATGAGGATGTGGTACCGAGGTGGTGAAACATTTGCATACCAAAGGTTTTAACAAGGAGATATGGAATACATTAGAAATTTGCATATTAGAAGGCAGATCTAAAGTGTAAGCCACTGGGTTGATCTTGCAAAGAATATAGAAAGGCCCAATAAACCGCGGTGCCAGCTTCAGTGAGGGAACACTGAGTCGGAGGTTGCGAGAAGACAGCCAGACCCTCTCCCCAACTTGGCAAGAAGGCGCAGGTAGGCGTCTGCGGTCAGCATGGCATCTGTAACTATCATTGGCACGTCTCAAAGACTCCTGGACCTGTACCCAAGAGGAACAAAGGCCACGGAGATACTCCTCCAATGCTGTAATGCTCTGAGGAACAAATGACTCAGGCAACATGGCTGTTTGGAAACCATAATTTACCACAAATGGAGACAATCGGGAAGTGGTATTGATGACACTATTGTGAACAAACTCCTCCCAAGGTAACAGGTCAGACCAGCTGTTATGGTGGTCAGAAATATAGCAATGTAAAAACTGTTCCAAGGACTGGTTGGCTTGTTCTGCTGCCCCATTGGTCTGCGAGTGATACACAGAAGAGAAGGAAAGCTGAATTCCCAACTGTACACAAAAGGCTTGCCAAAACCTGGACACAAACTGGCTACCTCTGACTGAGACGATCATCTTGGGAAGCCCATGTAAGCGAAAGATCTCCCGAATGGGTGCCAGTTCCTTGGACGTGGGCAACTTCTTAAATGGAATACAATGTGACATCTTTGAGAATTGGTCAACCACAATAAGGATAATTGTGTTACCCTGAGAGTTAGGTAAATCCACAATAAAATTCATAGAAAGGTTGGGTATGGGTTGTAGAAGACCCACTGGAAGATGTGGTGTTTTTTTCTATACACACACGGAACAGGCTGCTATGAAGGCGGCTACATTAACGCGGAGACTAGGCCACCAGAAATGTTGGGAAATAGCCCAAATGAGTTGATTCTTCCCTGGGTGATCAGCAGCCTTGGGAGAATGGTAAGTTTGGAGCACAGCAGTACAGAGACTCTCAGGGACAAAGCAGCGGTCACAAGGTTTCTTGGGAGGAGCATGGATCTAAGCAGCAAGGATCTTGTCACTCAGAGGCAAAGGGAGACTGGTACGAACCATAACCAGAATACGATCAGGAGGTATCACGGGAATATGAACCGACTCTATCTTGGTAGCGGAGGAAATGATAATGCATCGGCCCTTACATTCTTAATACTGGGAAAGAATCAGACTATGTAATTGAAGCTTGACGAGAACAGAGCTCATTGCGCCCTCCTGGGGGAGAGGCGTTATACCACAGACAAGAATGTGGTCAGTCAAAATGAGAACTGGAACAGTGGTACCCTCGAGGAGATGCCTCCATTCTTTAAGGGCTCAAATGATTGCCAAAAACTCTCTGTCCCCAATCTTGTAATTGCATTCTGCAGGAGACAACTTCTTGGAAAAGTAGCCAGAAGGATGCATAGCGCTCTCAGAGGTGGGGCGTTGAGACAGAAGGGCACTGACTCCAGTCTCAGATGCATCAACCTCAAGAATGAAGGGTAACTTAGGATCAGGATGTGCCAACACAAGAGCAGAAACAAAGGCAGCCTTGAGAGTTTCAAAGGCCTTAATGGACTCCGGAGACCAATTCTGTGGGTTACCGTCCTTTCTGGTCATATAAGTCAGGGGTTTGACCAGAGATGAAAAGTCAAAAGAAAAAAAATGGGGGTTATTGGGACTTTAAATGTGTATGTCAGGATTACCTCCATCCCTAATTGCGCTAGCAACAAAGAAGAGGGGGGTTGAGACTTTGAGTGAAGCATGCAGTTGACAGGCAAATGACATTGTAAATCTGTAAATTACTTTATTAGTACGTATGTCCGTAAGCAAAAATAAATCAAAATATACATATCAAATTTGATGTAAAAATAATTCATATATATACACACATACATGAAAAGACACAATTATGCATGGTAATGATTGACATATCAATCTGAAAAAAGTTCATGTTGTCATAACATAAAATACATGATGTATAAAATTGTTCAGTCAACCATAATAGTCCAAATGAACTGGCAAATATCTGTACTGTAAACTCATGATTGTAGAGTAAAAGCTCAATGCGTTTCATGGCTGTATTGCCACTCATCAGGAGCACATGCAATACAATTATCTGGAAAGTATATAATTGGACAATAGGTCGGACTAGGCAAGAAAATTTGGGGGGGGGGGGGGTGGTGAGAGAGTGACATAAATCACCTATACTTACAAGTTACAAGCTTGGATGTGTATGGTAACAGCGAGTGCTGAATATGGGCTGCGGATGTCACCCAGCACGGGAGCTGGGGCCGTGAGTGATGCAAAGACCAAACAGCATTACAAGGTATTCGTAATGGCCTGTCCTGGTATTAAATGCAGTTTTTCACTCATCGCCCTCCTTGATCCTCATGAGATTGTATGCCCGTCTCAGATCAAGCTTTGTGAAAACCGATGCTCCCTTGAGGCGGTCAAGTAACTCTGTAATCAACAGAATCGGATAAGCATTCTTAATAATGAAGCGATTAAGACCCCTATAATCGCTACAAGGTCTCAGTTCACCACTCTTCTTTTTTTACAAAGAAGAAGCCAGCACCATTAGGAGATGAGGATTTGCGGATGAACCCTTGAGAAAGTGCGTCTGCAACATACTCCTCCATGGGCTCAAAATATATGGAAGGGACGTGGTGCTACCCCCTAATTAAATGAAATTTTAAAAAAAAGTAAACATTCAATAGACCACAAATAAAGGAAATTGTTAAACATAAAAATATATCAATACTGTGCAAAAAGATTCAAAAAAAGTTCATAAAAAGTCTATAGCTTTCAATGAATAGTGATAGAAATTAAAATTCTCCAAATAAACAGTCCATCCACCGTGCTCAATAAAGTGAAAAATATATATGTCCAAGGCTTCTATCTTCAAACCAAAGTGCTCCACCACAACTCGTGTTATGAGAAGTGAAACTCACCAGAAATACAAATCAAATCAGTCTCTTATGGCCCGTACACATGGTACAATTATCGGCCGAAAAATGTCGCACAACAGTCTGTCATACAATAATCCGACCGTTAGTACGCTCCATTCGACAACCGATTTTGAATTATCATCCAACAGAAGTTGTATGAGTAAACTAGAGAACGTTTGTCTGCCGACAAGGCGTCATCCGATTTTCAGCTCATGTGTGCAGAAGTTGAACAAACAAAAGTTGTAAGTACAAACACGCATGCTCGGGATCCAGGAAGTGTTCGGTCCTGTAAACCTGCATCAGTAATTCCCAATTTACATTTACCTGAACTTCCTCTTTATACGCTCGTAACTCGCCACTACATTCAGCTTTGTCAAACGATAATTTGACTACCGTCAGTATGCTAGACAAAATCAAGGACAGGTGAAGTTGGACGTGCGGTCGTACAACAATCGCATTGCGTGTACGCGGCTTTAGTGTATTAGGATGTCTCCAGCCAGCATTAGATGAATGGGAGCACTGCCTCTGTATATCAATATATCCCCTTGGAAGTACCACCAAATAGACTCATAAAGAACAGATAAATGTTCATCGCGCAATGGGTTTATTTAATAAGGCAAATGATTAAGAACAGTAAGTTTTAAACTCACATTTGGATGTACTGTTTGCCAGCACCAGCATGTTCAGCTCACAGGTTAAAACACTGCCTCCTTGCGGCGTGGCGTGCGTTCCAACACACGGAACCCCTAAACTGGAAGTGACGTCAATCAAAGGCGGGTGCGGCCTCTATGCATTTTGTGTAATGACACGTCATTAGGAAGCTCCATGGCTTTATCCTCTAAGACAGACAAAGGGTGAACCTGGCCACGAAGGGGTATGGCATCAGGTTGAAGGTCAATTGCGCAATCATACGACTGGTGTGGAGGCAAACTACCGGCTTGACCTTTATCAAAGACCATGCTAAATTAGAGGTATTCCTCCGGCAGGGAGGAGAGTGAAGAGGTACACAAGACCTTAGCCACTTTCTGAAAACATGTCTTACAGCATTGTGGTGACCAGGAAAGAACCTCAGCGTGAAGCTAGTCAAAAGAGGAGTTGTGCCTCTGTAACAAAGGATGACCAATAACCACTGGAAAATGAGGAGAGGAAATGACTTGGAATTGGATTATGTCATGGTGAAGAGCCCCTATGACTATGGTCAATGGAGCAGTCTCATGAGTCACCTGGACAGGCTGTAGAGGCCTCCCATCAATAGACTCAATGACGAGTGGAGTGGCCCAAAGCTGCAGCGGAATCAAGTGGTTAAACACAGAGGCACTATCTATGGCCAGGCCTGTAGCCCCAAAGTCGATTTGAGCCTGTATCTCGATGGACGACTCAGAACAAGAAAGGGTAACAGGAACCAGTGGTTTATCATTACAGATGATGGGGGACGTAGCAACGCCACCTATAGTCTGTCCCCTACAGGACCTCAGGTGCAAGCGTCCCCCCGTACAGGTAGGACAAGACTTCAAAAAGTGACCTGCCCGACCACAATAAAGTCACAATCTCTCCCTCCGCCTAAAGGCTCTCTCATCCGCAGAGAGACGTGTGAAGCCCAACTGCATGTGTTCTACTTCACTGACAGGCTCAGAACCAGGAGGTATGGGAGGTGAGGGAGGCATGGATAGGACTACAAAGCTCAGAGCCAAAAGTAAAGGAGGCTTCCACAAGCGCTACTTAAAGGAAGTTCTTTCTCTGAGTCTGGAGTCAATGAGAATGGAAAACGTGATCAACCTCTCCAGCTCAGTGGGTATGTCTTGGGCTGCTATTTCATCTTTGATGTTATCCAAGAGACCATGAGAAAAAGCAGCCATGAGAGCCTCATTGTTCCAAGCAACATCTGCTGTCAGAGTATGGAATTCAATGGCGTAATTGGCAATTGTTCTCCTACCTTGCTTGATGGACATGAGGCTTTTGGCAGCAGTAGTGGAGTGTGCGGGAATGTCAAATACCCTTTTAAAGGAGGCTTCAAACTCGGGGTAACTCTGGACAATGGGTTTTTGCTTCTCCCATAGAAGGTTTGTCCAGGCCAAGGCTCAAATCAAACAAGTCAAACAAACGGAATACAGGGTCAAGAGCCAGAAGGAGAGTCAGCTGAGCAGGGTCTTGAATCCAGGAACCATAGGGGAATGTCAAACAGGCAAGGTCTTTCACAGGAACACACAGCAGAGATTTCTCCAGAGATGTTGACCAGGCGAAGGTGCCTGAGATCTGATCCAGGCAGTTTATATTGTTAGAAAAGCTGGCTAACAAGCAGTATGTGGACATCAGGTGAGACAGAGTGAAAGCTGAGACTGGCAATTAACCCTCAGCTGAGCAGCTTGCTCTGAGAAGAGAGGTCTGAGCCCAGCCCAGATAGAGATCAAAGAAGATTACATTGCTCCAACCCTCCAAACACTCCACTCATATGCTGGAATCATGTGCTAGCTTGGGGTCCATCCGTTCCCCACACATAGCTCAATATAATCCAAACAAAAGGCCGCATACTGATCAGGTCTACTCAAGTAAAATTTTAATTAGCCAACAAGCCTCAGCACCTAGTTCTTCCCCCAGGACCACCCTCTAACATGTTTCACTTGATGGGCTTAATCATAAAAGTTTGACCCTGTAGGGTTGCTCCTGAGGGCAGGACCACATGCTGAAGTTTGTTGGCTGACTAAAATTTTGCCTTTAAAGACATAATGTGTGTGTGTTTTTTCCTTAAAATTATGCAAAGTTTCCAGTGAGAATAATTAATTTTTCAAGTATAAAAAAGACATAATCAAGAGGATAGGGCACATTTATATGAAATCAACTCTCATTATTATATGGCAAATTTCAAAATATTTTGTCCATTGATACTTTCCAGTTTTAAAAAGAAAATGGTGACCTTGAGTTTCAGACCTTTATCATTCTAAAAACAAGCCATTATCTCAGAGTCCTTATGACCACAATGATACATCTATTTTGCATTTATCCATTTCAGGAGAAATACAACATAAAGTACATCCAAAAAGGGGGTACTTGCTGGCCCTGCAGTAGAACTGAAAGCATGCTAATAGGGGTTTTTAAGCAACATGAGTCCATGTGTCATTGTATGCAGCATTTGAAAACATAGATGAATTTACAATGTCTTAATTGCTACTACGGTGTGAATTGGGTCTGTTATATAATTCTCAAAACCAAATAAAATCTCAGTGTCCATGTAAGCAGCCAGAAAAAGCAGGGACTACTATTAGTATTCAGGGCTCTAGCATTGCTTTGTCAAAGTTGTAGTTTATTGATGGCATAAAAAAAAGTCTGCAATAATGCCCTGGCTTTTCGTAAGGAGCTTCTTCTTGTGCTTATGCATGGGCAAGCTTTAGTTGACTTCTGCTCATAGAAAATGATCATGCATGCATCCCATCTTTGGCAGCTATCCTACAAGTAGTACTGGATAGTCAAAATAACTTAGTCAATGAAAAAACAAAAATGCTAAATATAATTAGCCAGTTAAAGAGGATGTCCAGATCCAAACAAAAAGCATATCAATTTGTAAAACCATAGTGTAAATACTCTATATTGAAGTACCTGCCAAGATCTGCTGAGATCTGAAGCTGATGAGTTCCCCAAACAATAAGAATAATTAGCTAAAGAAAACAATTTCAGACAGTGCCAGAGTCTCTATTCCTTTATATTTTCTTACTTACTGTAGATCATTTACCTGTTATGTTTATATCACTATGTATAGGTTGTCTGTAGGGAATTAAGGTTACTTTTTTTTACATAATTGAATTAAGGTTACTTTTTTTACATAATTGTGTATGACTCAAAGCTGCATATGGTAATTATGCAGAAGAGGAGGAGAAGCCACAAAGACATTTTGGATTTCCATCTCAGTTCCCATAAAACAATGTCCTCACATAGGTATGGTTTTATTTCTCTAAAACTGCAACAAGATTTCATGAATGGAACAATTTAGGTAAACAAATTGGTTCCTGAAGTGAAGCAGACTTTATTTCTAAATCTAGAAACAAAGGTAGCTTTTAAAGCTTAACCTCCCTGGTGGTATGATTATTTCAGATTTTCCATTATTTTGCATGGAAATTTGGTGTTTTATATTGCAGGCCTGTAATTCTTAGGAATAACTCACTTAAATCTGTCCAAACCAGAGTCTAGTAGACATCCCGGTACGATAAAGTTTGAAACATGAAATCATAAATTATTAAATAATAAAAAACTATAAATAATTATCAAAAATAATAACATAATAGTAATAAAATGTATTCAATAATGTAATCAAACCAAAAACACTGAAATTTGCTCATTTGCAGAATTGTCGCCGTTGTCACTTTCAGTGTCTGATGATAAATTCCCCCAAAAATCAGTATCACTCAATTCTGCAAATGATTCTTATTTACTATCACTGTTTTCTAGCTGATCAAAAAACACTTTTAACGTAAAGGGACACTTTTTGGTTGCCATGGACATTCTCAAGTTTCCAGGCAGAAAGAATGGCATATATAATTTAAAAGTGCATGCAGGGCACTAGGCAAACCACTAGGGACAAAGGGGATGTGAAATGATTTCATACAGTAATGTAATCTTACAGATTACAGTGTACTGCATGTTTACTATGTGTTTCACTTTTTTAATTTGCTGCCGGTCTCTGCCCCCGTGCGATGCGACGCTCGCAGGGAACGGAGCACAGCACACAGAGGCATCGGGCGGAAGACACAGCCCGCTGACACAGCGGGGGGGACATCGCTGGATCCAGGGGACAAGGTGAGTAATGCTGCCTGGATCCAACGATGCGATCCTGAGTGGGGCTCGGGGTTACCGCTCTTGGTATAGAATATTCATCCCGAGCCACACTAGGGAATACCGCCAAGGGGGTTAAAAGATAAAGATTTTTTTACACCGACTGCCATTTAAAGACTTCAGATTTGACAAAAATGTCATAGTCATAAATCCACTTTTGGCTGATCAAATACAAACCCATAATAGAGATGAGTGGTATTTTTATACTTGCAAGAGAATTGCATTCTTATGCTTTAAGTTCTTATAGTGTATAATCTCCAAATACATGACCTACTTAAATATGGTGGCATAATAAGTACTAACAGTAAAAGGAAAACTAAACAGAAACAATGTTACATAAACTTTGCTTATATTCAATAGTGTCAATGCACAAATGAATACACAATATTTGTATTGTTTCATTTAACTCACATTTTATAATCAATTTATATATCTGGAAAACTGCGAAACTACATTCAAAAGAATTATAAAACTGCTCCAATTCCTGTGCATTAGTCAGCTCAGCACTAAAGACTTTGGAAGTAAAAACTGATAATTGGGTTCTTAACGTTTAGCCATTGTGACTCAGTAAGTATAATTGAACTGAAAGCTTTTGTACAGTGATGACCTTTCAAGGATTACTATAAAGCTCTGGTGACATTATGGCAAAGACTGCAGTCAGATTTTCAGTCAAAAATACAATCAAATAGACTTTTAGGCACTAGATGTGTACTATGAGAAAAAAAAAATCATCATTGACCAAAAAGAAAAAAAAAAAATACATGATTTATACAGCACTTCTAAGAGCTGCAGGAAGCTATTATTGAACTAAATTCTTTTGAACATCACAGCCGGAGGTGCTACACATAGTGAACCCTATTGCTTTTGCTAAAGCATTATAAATGTGTATAGCAAAATCACAATATCAAGAATGTGATTGGTGAAGGAAACATAATCTGGCAGGCATTGTAAATGCTTGAAGTAAATCTTAAAGTACTGCATGAATGGTAAAGCGTTCAAAAATGGTATTATCTTATGAAGATGTATACTGATTTATTCAACCTCAATGTAAAACTAACCTTCAAATCCACTGCATCTACTTCTGCTCTGGTTCTCTCAGACAGTAGTGCATGTTGTATTAAATGAAGGATTCCAATCATAAAACAGTTACTGGAAGTCTCTTGTTATCAAAGGAAATAGGTGCAGTGTGAGTCCAATGTTAAATGTAGGATATTACCTTTAATTACAGCAAATCTCAGCTCAGGTACTGAGATTGATCTGACAGTAATAGTGCTCATAAGTGGCACCCTGTGTATAAATAAGTGTTCTTGGGTTTTGTGAATCGTTCTGAGAACTGTGGCTAATATGTGTAAGTGTGAGGAAAGAGTATTGTTTCTAATTTTTTTTTTTTTTTTCTTAGCGGCGAAACCACAAGGCTGAAATTGTGCATTAGTCGACGTCTTCAATGCTATCTCACTTTCTGGAGCTCCTGTCTCAGCCAGGATGGCAATGGTAGTCCCAGTCTATGTAGAAGTTTGGACAGTTCTATGTTGTGGTCCCGGTAATAGCTTGATAGAAAAACTCTTGACTGAAAAAAAAAAATAGTGATTGTAATAACTTATTGGCAATACAGATTTTTTTACAGTTAATCTTGCTATAATCATTGAATAATTGAAAAATGCAGTATTCATTAGAAATCTGCCCAGGCAAGAGCGTGCATGGTTAAAAAGCCACTCTTATCAAGGACAACATTAAAGTGTATGTCAAACCAAAAACTTTTTTTTTCCTAGTTTATGATAGAGCTGTGAAGGAGTGTTGGGTTTTTACTGCTATTCAGGGTTCTTTTAGAGGGATTTACCCTTACTTCCTCTACTGCTGGCAGTGGTTTCACTAGACAGGAAGTTTAACCCTCTCCCTTTCTACTAAAAAAATATTTATGTCTCTGTTGCTGTTGGAAAGTTTATTTCACTTTCTATCCAGTAATATATCGTCAGCAGGTCAAGAAGTGTGGGTAAATCTTTGTAATGGAGCCCAGATAACATCAAAAATAAGACAGGATATTTTACTCTCTGACACTCTAAGCAAAACTATTTGATTGGACATACACCATTACATACATCATTCAGGAAATGCCTAAACATCAAGCACTAATGTTTGTGTGATGGCAGCATAGTTAGCAAACTGAAAATCAATATACACATGTCCACTGTAAGAGCTAACGATAAATGGGAAAACAATAATTTCCTGGACAAATATTGCCTCAGGGAAAAGGGTGTTTGCTAATAATAATACACAGCAAAAGGACTAGACTAAAGAAATATGAATATCAGAAGAACATGAACAGAGTTTTTAGCACTATATTTTTTGAGATAGAGCTGGAATTGAAGGAAAAAATATAGTAGACTGAGACAAGGAACAAGCTGACAGGAGGGAAGAGCAGTGTCTGTCGAGGCTGTGTAAATTTCAGTATTGGATAAACAAAAATGCAAATCCTTTTGCAGGTAAAACAACTTCCATGTATATATTTATGCTGTATAATGTTGGAGAATGTTATGCAGCCTGTAACATCGTTCAGCATGACCGATTTGGTGGTGGATCAGTGATGGTCTGGGGAGACATATCCATGGAGCCCTCTACAGGCTAGACAATGGCACCCTGACTGCCATTAGGTATCGGGATGAAATCCTTGGACCCATTGTCAGACCCTGCACTTGTGCAGTGGGATATGGGTTCCTCCTGGTGCACGACAATGCCCAGCCTCATGCGGCGAGAGTATGCAGCCAGTTCCATTGAATGGCCCTGTCCATATCAGTATAGATATCCAGCATGCTATTTTTCCCCATCTGATGTGAGATCTGATGTGTTTTCAACATGTTCCTCTAATTTTTTTGATCAGTTAGTATATATATATATATACACATACACATATATACAGTATCTCACAAAAGTGAGTACACCCCTCACATTTTTGTAAATATTTTATTATATCTTTTCATGTGACAACACTTAATGTTTAAAAGTGAGTACACCCTTAAATGAAAATGTCCAAATTGGCCCAATTTTTCCTCATCAGCGTCATGTGACTCATTAGTGTTACAAGGTCTCAGGTATGAATGGGGAGCAGGTGTGTTAAATTTGGTGTTATCACTCTCACTCTCTCATACTGGTCACTGGAAGTTCAACATGGCACCTCATGGCAAAGAACTCTCTGAGGATCATAAAAAAAGAATTGTTGCTCTACATAAAGATGGCCTAGGCTATAAGAAGATTGCCAAGACCCTGAACCTGAGCTGCAGCACGGTGGCCAAGACCATACAGCGGTTTAATAGGACAGGTTCCACTCAGAACAGGCCTCACCATGGTCGGCCAAAGAAGTTGAGTGCACCTGCTCAGCATAATATCCAGAAGCTGGCTTTGGGAAATAGATGCATGAGTGCTGCCAGCATTGCTGCAGAGGTTGAAGGGGTGGGGGGGCCAGTCTGTCAGTGCTCAGACCATACGTAGCACACTGCATCAAATTGGTCTGCATGGCTGTCGTCCCAGAAGGAAGCCTGCTCTAAAGATGATGCACAAGAAAGCCCACAGTTTGCTGAAGACAAGCAGACTAAGGACATGGATTACTGGAACCATGTCCTGTGGTCTGAGGAGACCAAAATAAACTTATTTGGTTCAGAAGTCTAGCGTGTGCGGTGGCAACAAGGTGAGGAGTACAAAGACAAATGTGTCTTGCCTACAGTCAAGCATGGTGGTGGAAGTGTCATGGTCTGAGGCTGCATGAGTGCTGCTGGCAGTGGGGAACTACAGCTGATTGAGGGAACCATTAATGCTAACATGTACTGGACATTTTGTGATTTAGACATTAATGGCTGTGTGTTGAGTTATTTTGAGGGGACAGCAAATTTACACTGTTATACAAGCTGTACACTCACTACCTTACATTGTAGCAAAGTGTAATTTCTTCAGTACTGTCACATGAAAAGATGTAATAAAATATTTACAAAAATGTGAGGGGTGTACTCACTTTTGTGAGATACTGTGTGTGTGTGTGTGTGTGTGTATATATATATATATATATATATATATATATATATATATATAAATATATATATACACATATATATAAATATATATATTTTTTTTTACTCAACACTCTACAAACCTGGGTGCCAAGTTCCTTCCCTCTAAAGAGTGTTTATAGCCTTTGACTCACTGAATGGGATCTGCTCATCTTAGGGAGAGGCAGCTCAATAAGACTATCAAGTAATATTTGAAGCGGAGGAATTCCACATCAGAGGGCATGCGGGCAGACTTGTCAGTCTCTGTATATTTAAATGTAGTAGCGGGAAATGTGGGAAAACAAAGCTCCACTATACGCTGATGATGCATGGGTAGATTTTTCTCAGCAATTATAAACCAAACTCTACTATCAGCCCAAACAGTTCTCATTTTTAGACTCTTCAATTACTGCATGGTTAGTACATTTAAAAAAAAATGTTTATAGGGAGTATATATAAAAAGTCTTTAGCAATTTTTTTCTAAAAGCTTATTATGTTTACAATGTTTTCATTTGTTTCCATACTGTGAATTTTCTTACATTTTAGGCCTCATACACACGGACGTTTTTTGACGCCGGCGTTTTCTGGCCTTTTTTGCAGCTCTCCATGTTAGTCATTGGCCCCATAAAAACGTCTGCATTTTTGTGCTGTAGATGACGTCGGCGTTAGTGAGCTGAAACTAGAACCCACGGCCAGCGCGTTCTGAGGCTGTAACGTTTTGGCATTTTTTGACGCCGACGCCACAATATGCCAACAAACGCCACCTATTATTATACCGGCGTTTTCCGGCGTTTTTTGATGCCGACATTTTTAGGTTGAAAAATAGCAGAGGGATGATTTTTTTTTAAAAAAACGCCTACTGACGCCGACGCTCACTAACGCTCAAAAACGCGATGCATAACGCCGAAAAACGCCAACTTTTTTTTCTTGACGTCGGGCCGACGTTTTGTTTATTTTTTTAGAAACGTCCGTGTGTATGAGGCCTTAATGTTGCTTGTCATGAATGGGTAAGAGGTCTTATGGATTCCTTTACTGGTTTGATGAGTTCAGTTAAGTTACAGAAATCCCTCTCCCCAACATCCCTCCACCACCACCAGAGCCACAACCTTCTCCTTGGTACTGCAATACAACTCACTTTCCCTACAGCGTAAGACTGTTGTTTTGAGGTCAGGATAATGCTATATTTGGCCCACTTCATCTGGATACACCATAGCATTTCTGGTGGTTATAATGGCTGGTATCATTAAGAGCTCACTGAACCTCTTGACAAGCAGGATCACTGGAACATTACAGACAAATTGCGGTGTGGGTTTTAGATTATTTGTAATCTCAGTTGAAAAGAATAGTAGACAGCCAGTAGCTAAATGATGCTTATGAATTTAGAAACTTGTATACAACGCAGCACCTCATCTCAGTGATATTATAATTTATTCTTTAATTTTGCCTGAAGATTCATCCATGCTTTATTGTACGGTATAGAATATGCATGCATCTTTAAAGATGTCAGTGCATATTGCATAGCTTTTGTTAATCTGCATGACTGATCTCCATGTAATGAATCAAATCATGTCAAATCATTTGGCAGGGTTTAAAATAGCTGGACTGGATAAATAAAGACTAGAGCCAAATTATTAGTCATTTTTAAAAATCTCTATGACTTTGTTAGAGGCAAACCATACTTTGCATCCAGTTGTGAAAGGATATCATCACATTGCATCTGTATTGATGGAAGTGTTAAGCGATAATATATCTTTCTCTACGTGATGAGAATTTTGATGATCTTACCCATAAAACAGGTCATCTACGGCACCAATATTGAATGTAAATCTCAACTACTAAAGTTCTAAAACCAAAACTATGTGTTTTTAGTTTTGGACAGCCGCTCTATCCCTGCTGGGGAAATTTACTCCATATGTCTATTCTAGTGACCATTTTCACTGGCATAGGAAGTGAGGGAAAATCCTAAATATTGAACTGTCACTAGAATAGGAATAATGTTCCAATGGAGACATTTGCGGTGATAACTGTCTAAGACAGGATTTTCCTCACTTTGGGAATAATAATTTTAACTGTCTACAGGGCAGAAAGTGAAATAAAGGCTCTCCAATGAGACACAGAGAGTAAAAAATACCTGACAGAGATTTTAACCATTCCCTAATCTATCCAAAATGCAACAAATGTTTTTGCTTCAGATATTTAAAGAGCACATACAAGCAAATTATATCTTTAAAAACAGAAAACTCTGGCACATTATAAAGAATTATAATTTATATAAAGACATAAATTATATGAATACATTAAAATGAATATATTGACAGAACTGTTACCTCTATATTCATTGTTGGATATTTACGACCCTTATTTTTTCCAAGACATTTTGTTTTACCACCTTCCAATAACTGGCACCAGAAGCCTTTTTCTGGGCTAAACCTAGAGGAGAATATCATTAAAAATAACAATTTTCAATGATTTGTAATGCCTTTCTTAGGTTATTAACAGTTTGACTGTTCAAGAAATCAAAATAATTTACACAAAAAATTTGGGATAGTGCGCTAAGACATGAAAAATAGTTAATGATATCTTCATAGCTAATTGAAGAGAGGACACAGCTAGTCAAATGCATAAATAAAGTTTAAAACACAGCCATCAGTTTGAATTACCTACAGATGCTTATGGCTTAAACCAGATATATGCAAATAATAACCTGGCAGCATGCACTAGACTTTGTTTAATGTGTGTTCTGTTTCACTGAGGGTAACTGTTGTTATACAGAGTACATCTACCTATCTCACTGCTCAATAATCTTGCAGGGTGATAGAGGTGTCTTACAATATTTTTAATAGTGTGCTATGTTATGTATCGGCAGTCCTTAAACTGACAATATTATTGCAGAAGCATGACTTTCTTTATTTTACATACAGAAAAACTTCAGTTCACCATTTTAATGTATTCAAATGATCAATAATAGGTTTTTATCAAAGCCCATTGTGCAGTATGCAATGTGCTATATGCAGTACCCATTAGAGATGAGCAATAATGCACAGGAGCACAACAGACCACCCTTCAAAGCAGAAAACACACAATCTCTAAAAGATGCACTGTGCATTATGTTCTTAGTGAACAAGTAAGAGGTCTTGTGGACTTAATTTTACCAGTATAAAAATTACAAAGGGCAAATTAAATAATTGGCCCGGGGGCTGAACATTAACGAATCAATAGCAGAGCATATTTTCTATTACTCACTTATCTCTAGATGAGCAAATAATTAAAAAAATGAATATCATTTGATTTTATAATTTCAAAGAAAGTAATAGGGTTTATTTAATATTCCTAATTTACTATACAGTATGTGGAACTAATATATTTATAGGATATAAAACATGGTATTTCATTAAACTAACAAAAATAAATTTACCAAAAGCCAGCTAGCTATTTCATGTTTTCTTATTTAAATGAAAATGTGCAGTCTGATGTGAGATTTTTAAACCTTACATAGAAACAAAAACAGAAATCTGTATTTCATGATGGAAAACACTCATAAAACTACAAGTGTCTGTTTTGTAATATTCTTACCCTAAGCCGTTCTCATTAAGGGTCTGTCAAGAATATGCTTGCAGTTTTATTATAAGAGATCTATTTACATAATTAAAACAAATTGAACGATAGATGGAAAAGTACCAAGACATTATTTAGAAATATTCAGCCAAGTATTGTTGAACCAACAGTCTCACAAAACTTTACAAAAACTGGATTTAAAATAATTAACACACACCAAATTTATTTACACAGAGCTTACAAATTAACATGCATAAAATAACTGGCAAGATTATACATTCCCTTTTAAAATGTGTATATACATCCAAACCTTCTTAATGCATTGAATAGAGAGAGGGATGGTTATAACAACTGATAATTTATTTCTGTTGCCTGTGTCTTCTTGGGGAAATTTCCCTTCACTTTTTGCCTTGGAGACACACCAGGAAGAGGAGGAAATCTCACCAAATTGAGAGGAACTATTTTCTTTCTTGCCACCGGAGCAGGTGTGCCCACTAGAAGAGTTGCCCTCATCTCCTGCTCTGGTGGCAATTGTAAGTTTTAGAATTTTAGATCATTTTCTGTCTCATTAACAAAGATCACCAGGACAAATAGAGGGAGTAAATCTCCCCAGTGGGGGGAAGAAACAGCAATAAAATCCTGACATTGGATGGGACATGGACAGAAATAAACACTTACGTTCTAACCACTCTACCCTTAAAGCAATAATAAAGTCTTGTTTTTCTCTAAAATAACAAACATGTAATACTTACCAGCTCTGTGCAGCTGTTTGCACAGAGCAGCCCAGATCCTTTTCTTCTTGGTTCCCATGCCAGGGCTCCTGGACCCTCCCAAGCAGCTTGCTGTGGGGGCACCCAAGCAGGTGTGCTTCCAAGCCATGGCTTTGTGTGTCCATTCACACAATAAGCTGTGACTCGGGCCCACCCCCTCCATCTACTGATTGGTTTACTGGCTTCAATTGACAGCAGCGATGGCTCCCGCTGCTACCAAAAGCCAATTAGGAGTATGAGTCCTCGGAGAGCCAAGGCTCTCGTGGACATTGCTGGATCAAGGGGGGTCAGGTAAGTATTAGGACTCATTTACGCTGCTGCTGGTAAACTGACATTTTGAGGCATTTGGGTGTTTTCAGCTGCCCCTGGACTTTCCTCTATGTTGTCTTATCAGTACATTTACACAGGGTCGTTTAAGGTAATTTCCAGGCAGCTGAGCTCAAAGGCTTTTTTTGGAACGCAAAAAAAATGGGTTCAGATGCCAGTTCAGAGGCATTTGAAACACTAAACAGCTTGTAAACGCCGCTAAGCGCGCCTAAACATGGTTACTCGCTTCTAGGACCGTTTCGTTTACAGGCATTTCCATTAAAAAAAAAATTCTTTAAAAACGCTCCTAGACGCAAATGCTGCTAAACGCTGCTAAACGCCACATGCAAAACATGTCAAAACAGCTGTGTTAGACGTCGGCTCCTAGCTGTCAAAATAAATCATTCAGGGGAGATTAACATAGCGTCCCATGTAAATGGAGCCTTAGGGGCCTTGGGGGGGGGGGGGGGGGGCTGCACACAGAAGGTTTTTATGCATGAAGATGAAAAACCTTGTGCCTTTAAAACCCCTTTAACTAAAAAAAATCCCTGTGTTAGCATGATCTTTTTTGAAGCATGCAACTTTGGTAGCATGCTGCACTTGGCACCATAGCATCAATGGAACTGAGCATGTTTTGACAGTATCATGGACCTCTTAGTAACATGGCAGGTATGGAAACATATATGGGCCCTCTGGTAACATGTAATATCTGGTAGTATGACATTATAAATGTTGCACCTGTAGTAGAATGGCAAGATGTATCTCAGGTAACCACATTTAGGAGCATGACCGCACAAGTAAGGTCTCCTTGTGGAACAGAACTTGTGGTAGCATTGCACTTCTTGTAATCTGTCCTTCTGGTAGTATGGTATGGTAATATGACCCCTCACTAACCACATCTAGCAGTAGTCCTATATTGAACTGGACTTGCTTTGTAATGTAGAGAATGTTTTGCAGCTTTTTCAAGCAATTTCTTCAGTTCTAATGAATGGCTAACTAACCACATCAGTAACTTTGTCTTGGTTAATACCTTGGTAACATGACTAGAGTTGAGCGGACACCTGGATGTTCGGGTTCGGGTTTTCGTGGAAAAGTTTGGGTTCGAGTTCGGTCTGAACTTGACCCCGGAACCCCAAACCCCATTGAAATCAATGGGGACCCAAACTTTTGGGCACAAAAATGGCTGTAAAAAAGTCCTGGAAAGTGCTAGAGGGCTGCAAAAGGAAGAAAAGTGGGGGTAAGAGTAGGACAAGTGCCCTACAAAGAAATGGGGATAGGGAAATAACAATAATCTGTCCTTTACTGCAACAGCAGGAACCTGACCCTATAGAACTAGGAGATGATTTTAGAACAATAATCTGTCCCTTACAGCAACAGTAGGAACCTGACCCTATAGGAGTAGGCAATGCTTTTAGAACAATAATCTGTCCCTTACAGCACCAGCAGGAACCTCTCCCTTTAGAACTAGGAGATGATTATAGAGCAATAATCTGTCCCTTACAGCAACAGCAGGAACCTCTCCCTATAGCAGTTTGATATGATTTTAGAACAATAATCTGTCCCTTTCAGCACCAGCAGGAACCTCTCCCTATAGCAGTTTGATATGTTTTTAGAACAATAATCTGTCCCTTACAGCAACAGCAGGAACCTCTCCCTATAGCAGTTTGATATGATTTTAGAACAATAATCTGTCCCTTTCAGCACCAGCAGGAACCTCTCCCTATAGCAGTTTGATATGATTTTAGAACAATAATCTGTCCCTTACAGCAACAGCAAGAACCTCTCCCTATAGCAGTTTGATATGATTTTAGAACAATAATCTGTCCCCTACAGCACCAGCAGGAACCTCTCCCTATAGCAGTTTGATATGATTTTAGAACAATAATCTGTCCCTTACAACACCAGCAGGAACAAAAAAATAAAAGAAAATTTGACATGGTTTACTTTTGATTTTAGAACAATAATCTGTCCCTTACAGCAACAGCAGGAACCTGACCCTATAGAACTAGGAGATGATTTTAAAACAATAATCTGTCCCTTACAGCAACAGCAGGAACCTTACTCTATAGCAGTAGGAGATGACTTTAGAACAATAATCTGTCCCTTACACCAACAGCAGGAACCTGACTTTATAGAACTAGGAGATGATTTTAGAACAATAATCTGTTCCTTACAGCAACAGTAGGAACCTGACCCTATAGAATTAGGAGATGATTTTAGAAAAATAATCTGTCCCTCTAAGCAGTAGACTCTAACTAGTCCAGTCAGATTGTTCTGTAATGCAGGATAAGATGTTATTAGATCTGCAATCTGTCCCTAAAAGCAGTAGTAGTAGTAGTAATCTATACCTAGTCCACAATTAGATCATTCTGTAATGCAGGATGAGATGTTATTAGATCTGCAATCTGTCCCTCACAGCACCAGCAGCATCCTCTCCCTGCACTAACCTGAGAGCATATGATATACAGCACTACGTGACTCCAGCTCATACAGAGGCTGGGTCAAATGATGCACTGGCCAGTTACAGCCATGCCATTAGTAGGCATGGCTGTGATGGCTTCTAAGGGCAAACCAGTGAAACGCTTGTTGATTGGCTGCCCTGCAGCTATTCAACGAGCGGGAAAAAAATACCAGAACCCAGAACCCGAACCCAAACTTTTTTTTCAAAAGTTCGGGTTTGGGTCCCGAACACCACAAAGTTCGGTACAAACCCGAACTTTACAATTCGGGTTCGCTCAACTCTAAACATGACATCTCTTATAAGTTTTTTAACCTATCAAAATTGCAACATCTCTGGTAAGGTGACATTGATTTTGGTAATATGTCTCTATTTGATGCCATCTCTGCATGTTCATATCAGTATTTCAGAGGGTTGGATTACTGCACGGGCACCATATCCTTTCTCTGAAAACAAGTGAATGAAGCTCATGCCTTCATATCTGACTCATTGGGGCTGATATGCTGAACTTGCTTTGATATTTTCCATTCATTTTCATACTACTGTTTTTATAATAAATGTAAGAAATTGTTGCTACCCCCCCCCCCCCCCCCAAATGGTACTAGTCTATGCCACCAGGCATATGCATACATGTGGGTCCACAGCCTATTTACACCAGAGGGGTGCCCGACAAAAATGTTTTTCTTCATATAACACAATTGAGGCCTACATAACACAATAATTAACAAAATTTATCACCACTGACTTAATCTGTAGCATTCATAAGTTGGCCAAATTACAATCTATAAAATAGCACCCTGCAACACACAGTTACATGTTTGATGCTAGATTATGCACATTTCAAATAATTTTGCTTTTGGTGGTAAACATACTATTACAAAATATTACAGAATATTTGATAATATAATTATACCAAACCACAGGCAGTTATATATTCAATAAAAAGACTATAACCCAGTTTATACTTTCATTTAAAAATGTATTAAAGTGACCTTGTCAGCACAAACACAGTCTCGTGGCATAGATGACAGCAGGGCACACCACTGTGCACAGTGGGGGACATAAGAGATTAACACTTTTGTTATCATTGGTCTCCCAGGAGCACAGGATTCTGCATAGCATTCCTTTTGAATGGAGTAGAATTGACAGAAATGGGCAACACATACAAATGGAAAGGTGAATATTTACTGTTATATTTTGAAGGCTTTGAAAGGAGTACTTTAAATGTAACTGAGCTTGTTTAAAACTGCTTGAATTTTTCTTTATAATAGCTTTCAGTAATCCCTTGTGCAGCAGGGCGCAGACAGGAACAGGGAGGGGCAGCACCGCCAGCCACTCAGGCTCTACTATTCTGCACAGTGCTGCCAGTTTATCATCTAGATATTTTTGACAGGAAGAGAGTGCAATGTGATGATCCAATCAACGAGATGCTCTTTAAATGTCCAGGTAGGATGGGGTGTGTTGATGACCAAACTGTAATTTAGTGCAGTGCAAAAGACATACGTGCGGTCCCTTTACCCTAAATATATGGTCTGACAGAGGTGCCTGGATGACTGGCCTTATAGAATTAGAAAGCTCTTTGGCAAATAGCTAATTATGGTAAATGTGACCTGAAAATTAATGTTTTTCATTTTTAATGACAGTCCTAGAACTTGGGTTTGAAGACTAACCCAAGTAGTTGGGTTATTCTTCAAACTGATATCTGTAAAATACAAACTTCTATCCAAGTTTGGATTATGCCTTTCACTTTTCTGATGCCAGCTTGATCAATTTACTGTAAAATGTCAGACATTTTACTGCCTATAGAAGCTCTAGTATCTAGTGCTTAGTGTTGCTCCCTTTGAACAGTTCTAAACTATGTCAGGTTTACTTTAACATATAATCACTGAACATAGGTTTAGGTTGGCCTACTGTGTCAGTGCACCCCTTGCTATTAATCATTAGAATATTAAAATACTGTAGATTGAAGACATATTAAGATTTTTCAGGCACTACTTGGATGTATTCCACATACCAGAGAGTGTAAATTCTGGTGCAGTTCTGCATAGAAACCAATCAGCTTCCAGTTTCTTTTGTCAATTCTTAAGTGAATAAGCTGAAGTTAAACTACAAGGTAAACCTATAATAAGGCTTACCTGTAGGTCCAGAGAATATCTCCTAAACTTCCCTGTGCACGAGCATTGGCGCATGTGCATGCGCATTGGCGCCAGGCAGCCTATTTAAGCGGACAGCACCTTGCAGCCAGTGCTGTCTGTTCTGCAGCATTACCTGTGTCCCCAGCCTTGAGTTTACCTGAGTTCCTGTGACCCCAGCCTGTTTCCTTTTTCTGCTTTGTCTTCCGCCTGCACCAACCCCGGCTTGCCTTCGACCACTCTTCAGTCTCATCCTTGTGTACCACGCTGCCAGCCCATTGACGACCCTGCTTGTACCCGAATACTCTTTTGCCTGTTGCACCTGTATCTTGCTGCCTGCCTGTTGCCAACCTGGACTGCATCACTACGCTACCATCTAAGCATGAGCCCAGAGGAACCCTCCACGCTTGCACTAGTGACCCAACCAAGCCCTCGTGTCTCCCTGCACTCTCGAACTCCCTGTCTGCACTATTAAGGGTTCCAGAATCAGGGTCGTAAGAGAGGTTGCTCCCTGCATAAGCCAGACTCCACCACCAGGTGCGTGACAATCTGCATGTGCCGATGGCCCAGTGCAAAATGCATTACCTTTCATGTTCCTGTCATACCTGTGATGTGATTTTAATGCTTCAATAAAGATACCAAGGAGTGCAGCAATATTCCAGATTTTTGCATGTTGCTGGGTCTCGCAGACGAGCTGTGCAGCATGTGAGAGTCAGTCACTCACTTAGAGCAGCATTTCTTTGGCTTTACTCATGTTAACCAAACAGCTTGGCTAACTTCAGCTTGTTCAATTAAACTTTGGAAGCAGATTGGTTTCTATGCAGAACTGCACCAGATTTTGCGCTCTGCATTTTTAGTAAATCAACTCCTAAGTGTCCAACTGTGATGAAATGTAGAAATTTGCTTCTTGGAATAACAATGGTGGTTGGCCTGACCTTTTTTGACTGTTTGTTTCTTCTCATCTACTGTGATGATTGCCCCCAAATTCCAATGCTTCACTGAGATCATGTGGTTCTAATGTATTTATTAGGGCAGCATATTATAGGATGTGCAGCAGAGGAATATATTTGTTTGTGCATCTGATGTCATACTCTCCTGGACATTAGGCCAAAACATGCATTGAGTGTACAGGTCATCGCTTATACACGTGGCTGGCTTTGGTGGTCTGGCATGTTTGATGGTGGTTAATGAAAACATATCTATTCCTGTCATTGATGGTTACTTGGCTAATAGGTTACTTAGCAGCTACTGTATATCTTTATGCTTGTGAGAGTGTAGTGCCACTGATGCACTTATAATTTGTGACTGGCGGTCTTTTAGACGTTTTATAGATTTAATAAAACCTTACTACTCTATACTACTCTATGGAAGCTATATATATATACTTTTTTTCTGAGTGTTTAACTATCTTATGAGTTGAGATGGATAGACCAGCTATTTCTACATAAGAATCTGATTATTGCGATAGTTTTAATTGGCTCTGCCTGTGTTTTATCAATGGAGGATACTGATGGAAGTTAGTGAGAGCTTTGGATCTCCCCTGATGTATAAGTATACATTCAGAAGTTATCCAGTGGTTATATCTCAAAGCTATGAGAAGTGTAGTGCCGCTAATATACTTTTAAATTTGAGCGGTATATTTTGGATCCTTCTGCCTTAACAGTAATGTTACTACTCTATGAAAGTTTATCTTTCTTTCTTTTTCTTTCTTTCTTTCTTTCTTTCTTTCTTTCTTTCTTTCTTTCTTTCTTTCTTTCTTTCTTTCTTTCTTTCTTTCTTTCTTTTCTTTTTTTAAGGGGGTATTCACCCATTATCGTAAG
>BLSH010116159.1:0-18084 GCA_018402905.1 Glandirana rugosa
TTTCTTTCTTTCTTTCTTTCTTTCTTTCTTTCTTTCTTTCTTTCTTTCTTTCTTTCTTTCTTTCTTTCTTTCTTTTCTTTTTTTAAGGGGGTATTCACCCATTATCGTAAGCCAAGATGGCCTTATTGGTTGTGACATATGAAGAGTCAGTATCAGCAACATATTAGATTGGTCTGATCAGATTGGATCGTGTATGAGAGTCTGCATGAGTTTATTGGGAATTACAAGCTATTGATGCACTTACTAAATATGAGTGTCTTTTTTTTCTGATGTTTGTCCTAATATCAACATTGCTACTCTATGTTAGTTTTCTTTTCTCTTTTCTCAGTGCACAATTCTAACTTTTGAAGCAGAGCTGATATACTAGTTGTAACATATAAAGAAACATCACTGGTAACATATAGGATTAGCTTGGTTAGATTGAATGATGTATTTGAGTCTTCACAAGTTTTTCTAACAATATATACTTTCCTATAATTTGGAAGGCCAAATTTGGTAAGTATTTTTCCATTAGTTGTGCTTATAGTTGTGATTGTTATCTCAAGAAGCAAATCTCTGCAGTTCATCAGCATTCATGCCAAAATAAAAAAAACCCAGAAAGGTGTTGCCCCAAAATCCATACCAGACCCTCATCCAAGCACGCAGCCTGGCTGGTCAGGAAAAGAGGGGATCAAGCGTGTGCCCCCCTCCTGGACCATACGAGGCCACATGCCCTCAACATGGGGGGGTGCTTAGGGGCAGGGGGGCTCTGCACCCCCCACCCCAAAGCACTTTGTCACCATGCTGATGGGGACAAGGGCCTCTTCCCGACAACCTTAGGCAGTGGTTGTCGGGGTCTGCAGGTGGGGGGCTTAACAAGGGGGCCCCTAGATCCTGACCCCCCCACCCTATGCGAATAAGTAGATGTGCTTCACAGAGCCCCTGCATGTCATCCTTCATTAATCTTGCTTGCAGCTGCAACACCTGGGCAATTTTCGGATCTCACCTGACTCAATCACAGCGGACACCCCTGATGACTGTGGGCACTCAATCAGGTGGAATGGTGACCCATAAACAGAAAGGAGATGGCATGCAGCCTGATTCCCAACATGGCACCACAGCGGCTTTCTCCCAGCCTCCACCTGGAAAAACTCAGAAATCGGCTTGTAAGCCTCCAAAAACCCCCAATGTCCCAGGGAAAGAGCCCCCATGGGATATACTGTATTATGCACAAAAGCTAGCTGCCTCTGAACAACCCCAGGAGGAGGACTTAGGCGCCACCCCTAATATCTTTCATGCTGACAGGGAGGGCTCACAGTATATACAGGGCCCCTCTGGTTCCAGTGACCAGCCTGACACCGACATGGAGGAGGGAGAAAGGGAGGAAGAAGCTTATCAACCTACTCTGGCTGCTATGCTAAGAACTGTCCATAAATGTACAGTGTCAGTGGATATGCTTAAGGATCAGTTTGGGGGCCTGAGGGAGGAAGTGGGGCTGATTCGCCATGACTTGCAAAAAATAAGAGAGCGCACTACAGCAGCAGAATGCCACATAAGTGACCTGGAGGATAGGTTAACACCACTAATGTGGGATGTACAAGCCACTATATGCCTAGCCAAAGCCACTGAACTTAAAACTGATGATATGGAGAACCACCTGAGGTGGAATAATATCTGGATTGTGGGTCTCCCTGAGAAGGTGGAGGGAAGGGAACCCACAGAATTTGTTGAACACTGGCTGCTAGATATATTTGAAAAAGAGGTATTCACTGTACTGTGTAGAGCAGGCACACAGGGTTCCACCAAGGTCTCTCCCGCCAGGTAATCCACCCAGCACTCTCCTGGCCAGGCTACTTAACTTCAAAGATAAGGAGATTGTGCTCTGCATGGCCAGGGAATGTCGCAACATCATATTTAATGGCGCCAGGATCTCCTTCTACCCTGATTTCTTGGCGAAAGTGCAGCACTGCAGGGCTAAATTTGCAGAGGTCAAGAAAAGGCTTCAGCGACTACAGGTCTCTTATGCCATGCTGTTTCCTGCTAGGCTTCAAATTCAAACCAGGGGCCAAGCACAATTCTTTGACTCAGCCATGGAGGCCTCCAACTGGCTGGATGCCAATGAGCACTTGCTCCGCCAAGCTAGAAGGGATGAGGAGATGGAGGACTGACCCACACCCGCATGTTATGTGCATTCTTATGGTTACCGTTGAACCAGGAGACTGTCATGCTTCATGACCATCAGGAATCCTAAGGATCCGGCTGGGAGACTTTGTTATCCTGTTTTTTCTAAAAGCAAGCATTTTCTATGCTATTGGATTATCTTTGGATTACAAATGCAGAGTAAGGCTGACAGCTTTAAGTCTCCTTCTCTTGCGACTGGTTAGATGGGGCGTTTTGCCTTACACCAAGTTGTTTCAAGCAAAGCCTGTTGCTTCTTACTGGCATGGTGCACAGATTACCTGCATCCCCCTGATGGAGACTTTCTGAATAGGAGGGATACTTGTACTTCCATGCAATTCTTTGTGGTTTGTTACCAATGTTTTATGTTAAGTGTACCTGCAAATATGGCTCCAGCAACTGTTGTTCCATAACATACCACCGTGATTTCACTATGTTGATCGGCCCTTACCCCCGAGTGTTGTGCTATCCTGGAGGCCCAGCTAAGCCTCTGCCCCACAGGTGCTCGGCTAAGCATGAGATACCACTGATGTACTTAAACTCTTATTCGGTCTACAATTACTGTTCTGCTGATTTGAAATGATGACTTTAAATATGCTATCTTGAAAAGTTAGAGTCAGGGATCCCCTCAAATGCACTATGGTCTCCACTTCCCTTTGAAAGAACCTCCCTGCAATATGTGCCTTACAAGAGATGCATTTGGTACCAGAGACTCTGTCATGCTTACGGTTCTCTTGGGTGGGCTCAGCGTATCACTCCACTCACATCTCCTGTTCTAGGAGAGTGAGCGTTCTGATACATCAATCCTTAGATTTCCAGTTATTGGACAAACTGATTGATACAGAAGGTATGTGATATTATTATATATATTGGTTTTGACAAAGCACTTTGTCCTCCCCCCGCCTGTATCTCCAATTTTTTGCTCTTAACATTGATAAATGTATTGCTACCATTTTTGGTGGGAGTGCTGCCATTCCAGATTTTCTTCACTTCAGGTATGTGATATTGTTGTGTCAAATATTTCAAGGTAAATGTATTTTAGAGGCTGTGTATATACCGCCTCCTTTTAATTCCTCAGTGCTAAGAACTCTACTGACGTACCAGCTGGGCAACCTTGACATCCCCTTGCTACTGGTTGGTGATCTTAATGGCTACTTAGATCCGGTGCTAGACAAACATCCACCTCTCGCGGTAGGGGCTAAATACCCCCGCACTACATTACTGAAATTTATAGAGGAAGTGGGATGGACAGATCCATGGCAAAGCTGAAACCCACTGCAGAAACAGTTTTCATGTTTCTCTAAGTCACATTTATCCCTGTCTAGAATTGATTTATGCCTCTGCACCTCAGCAGCATTACCTTTGATCCAAAACGTACAATACCTAGTTAGGGGTATCTCTGATCATCCCAACCTGGTACCTGGGCCTGCCTCTACCCTACCTAAGACCTTGTGGAAGCTCAATGCTTTTTGGTTAAATCTCTTTCCCTCTCCTAGTAGGATCACTGATGAGATCTCGACATACTGGCAAAATAATTGAGACCACCCTAATCCCCTGGTTGTGTGGGATGCTTTTAAGTCATACCTGAGGGGGGATATTTCTGACTGAGGTTAACACAATTAAACAAAACACTCGGATGCAGCAAGAGCAGGCTGAGCAGCTGGTTTGTCATTTGGAGGCTGAGTTTATTGCTGACTCTTCAGATGCCACTAGGGAGGCCTGGATGATTGCTCAGGCGGCAGTGGAACAAACTGGCAGGTTATTGCCAAATTTGTGCAAGCAAACCAAACTTCCCCTTCACTCGGGGCACGTCATAAATGCAGACAGCTTTTAGATGCTCCCATAACTGTGGAAGAGTTGCACAATGCTGTCAACTCCTTCCCTAATTGTAAAGCCCCTGGGGATGATGGGCTTCCAGTAGAGGTGTTTAAGCAGTATGGGGAGGTTATCATACCACAACTGCTTAGGGTTTTTAACACAGCCAGGGAACGCCAGGCTCTTCCCGAGTCCATGACTAAGGCTAACATTGTTTTAATACTCAAACCAGGAATGGACCCATTGGACCCGAGCTTCTACTGGCCCATATCCCTCCTACAGGTCGATATTAAGACCTTAGCCAAAGTATTACCATGAGACTCAACAAGGTTATATCGATGATTGTCCATGCGGACCAATCAGGCTTTATACCTGAGAGGTCCCCTGCGATAAATTTGCATAGACTGTACATTAACATGAAGTCGCAGGCAGACAATATGGGAGACAGGGTCCTTCTGTAGTTGAACGCCCATAAGGCCTTCTACAGCATAGTATGGCCATACTTATGAGCCACCATGCAAAAGTTTGAGTTTGGCCCAACCTTTCTATCCTGGGTGAAACTATTATATAGCTCCCCATGGGCCGCTATTAGAGGGGCAGGCCATGTCTCCAGACCTTTCCCCCTTCATAGAGGTACATGTCAAGGCTGCCCCTTATCCCCTCTTCTATTCGCCATTGCCATAGAGCCCATAGTGGCAGTGATTTGTGCGAACCCCTTAAGCCACGGCTTTAAATATGGTGAGATTCATGAAAAAATAATGTTGTATGCCAACTACACCATGCTACTTTTGGGAGATACGACAGAATACCTGCGGCAAGCCGTGTCAGTCATAACCAACTTTGGAGCATTTTCAGGCTTGGTGATTAACTGGAGTAAATCATCAATATTGTTATTGGATTCCCCGGTGGATAGTCACTCCAAAACATACCAGTGGCCTCATCTTTCAAGTACTTGGGGGTGTTTGTCACCCTGCAACCTAGGGAATATGTATCCCTTAATCTGGCACCACTATTGGGTCGCATAAGGGATAAAACCAAGATGTGGTCTAAACTCAAGATGTCACTAGTGGGAAGGGTGAACCTCATAAAAATGATTTTCATGTCACAACTCCTATATAGCCTGCACAATACCCCAGTGGTCATCCCACTCAAAACTTTTTGAATAATTCATTAATTGTTCCTTTCCTTTATCTGGCTTAACCTCCCTGGCCGTATTCCCGATTGTGGCTCGGGGTGAATTTCCATTACAAATAGAGGTAACCCCGAACCACACTCGAGATCGCATCGCTGGATCCAGGCAGTGTTACTTACCTTGTCCCCAGGATCCAACGATGTCCCCCCGCTGTGTCTGCGGGCTGTGTCTTCCGCCCTATGGCTCTGTGTGCCAGGCTCTGTTCCCTGCGAGTGTCACATCGCATGGGGCGGAGCCTAGCAGCAAATTCAAAAAGTGAAACACACAGTAAACATACAGTACACTGCAATCTGTAAGATTACATTACTGTATCAAATCATTTCACATCCCCTTTGTCCCTAGTGCTTTTCCAGTGCCCTGCATGCACTTTTATATTATATATGCCATTCTTTCTGCCTGGAAACTTGAGAATGTCCATGGCCGCCAAAAAGCGTCCCTTTATGTCAAAATCATTTTTTGACCAGCTAGAAAACAGCGATAGTAAATAAGAATCATTTGCAGAATTGAGTGATATTGATTTGTGGGGAAATGTATCATCAGACACTGAAAGTGACGACAGCGACAATTCTGCAACTGAGCAAATTTCAGTGTTTTTGGCTAGATTACATTATTAAATACATTTTATTATTATTATATTATTAAATTTGATAATTGTTTATAGTTATTTATCATATTATATATTTTATCTCATATATATTATAATTTATGATTTCGTTATTTCAAACTTTATCATACCCAGGATGTCTACTAGACTCTTGTCTTAAGTGAGTTATTCCTAAGAATTACAGACCTATAATATAAAACGCCAAATTTCTATACAAAACAATGTACCACTTTGAGATGCAAAAATATGACAGATCATACCACCAGGGAGGATTATAAACCTCCGAGGGTCAGACTTGAGCAATTGCAAAAACCTAAAGAACATGGTGGGCTGGTTTTACCCAACCCCTGGCTTTACTACTTGGCAGCTCAGCTGCAACATATTGCTCGGGCCTTACCCAAAGACCCAGGGGGAATGTGGACCCCACTACAGCCCTGCTACAACATGTCACAGGAAGGCGTAATGTGGTGATGGGGTTGGAGGCGCTGGCCTACTCTAAATCTAATAAACTGTTTCCCACTTATGTGTTGATGCAGAAGGTCTTGAACAAGGTTAGATACCTACATGAGATAACAGGCTTCACTGGGTACAGTCCTATCTGGGATAATGGATATTACAAGTTACCTCAGGCCCCGAAGTGTGGGGGTAGATGGAAGCAACACGGGGTTACCTGTTTGATACATATCTTTTCCAATGGCAAACTAAACTCCTTTGCATCCCTACAGCCCAAATTCAACCTCTCATCACCAATGTACTTTCTGTATGTACAGTTGCATCATGCTGTCAGGGCACAATCCAAAGGAGTATTGTGGGTACAGTCCCCAGTCCCCATTTTTCATTACATGACCATGACTGAGGAAGCTCACTTTAAGGGATTTATTTCCCAATGTTATGCAATGCTGGCAACTGGACACTTAAAGGGCTTCCCATGCAAAGTTGCATCCCTATAGGAGAATGATGTGGATACATTTCAGGAAGATCGGTGGGAAGAGGCCCTACAGGCGGTGCAGCTGTGCTCTCTTAGTGTGGCGCAACGTCTGTCCCAGTTATATGTTGTCCTCCAGGTGCACTTTACCTCAGCAAGGCTACATAGACTGGGCATGCGGGAAAGCTCGGAATGCACTAGGTGACCATGGATACCTTATTCATCTCCTGTGGCGCTGTCCCAAGCTTCATCTTTACTGATCAGGGGTTGTATCCATTATTAATAGGGTGTTTCAGGTAGAAGTTCCAAAGGAACATAGACAGAGCACTTTTTCAGGCACGCAGGCTTATTGTCAGGCACTGGAAGGTGGAGGAGCCTCCTACCCTGAGGGAATGGACGACGCAAATGGGGGACACCTTACACCTGGAGAAGCACATCTTCCAACACAGGGGCTGGGCGGAAAAAATTGACTCTCTAGGCCCCATGGCTAGATACTCCCAGTCTTAGCCCAGTGGATGTGGTGCTGGACAGATTACTTCAGTAATACAGAAGTAGAATAGGACTATACTGCTTACCCATTAAAAATGGGCCTAGTACTATATCTTGGGGACAGGGTATGGGGAGAAAAGAGATAACACAAAGGGGAGAAAAACAAAAAACACAAAAGGAACAACAATTTATTTGTATTGCGTATGCACTTTCGTCCACACTAATGGAGGGTGATGAATCAGTGACTTAGATTGCACAATGCTGTATCTGGAATCTGCAATGCTGGATTGTATTTCTTTGTTTATTTCAATAAAATCTTTTGAGAAAAAAAGATAAATGAATAAAAACAGTGCACAGGTTTTTGACATAGCCCTTTGTTAAAACAGCTCCCCTCCAGTTCTTCTCCCTCCTCCGGTGACGTCTTCTCCACTCTCCAGTTCTTCTCCCTCCTCCGCTGATGTCTTCTTCCCTCTACAGTTCTTCTCCCTCCGCTGTCTTCTTCCGCTGCCTCCGATTGTATTAATTATTATCATAATCAATATATGCCAACTTAACAATATGTATGTGTATCGGTATTAACCAATTTTAATGTATACTGTAGTGTGAATCAGTAAGGATCATATATTGTCCTTACACAGAGGTCTCTGGATAACGTCCCTGGATGGCCACACTCTGTGTCTATAAAAGAACTGGCAGAGAGCAGAGCTCGTATAACTGGCGGGAGCTAGCGAGTCTGGAGAAGACATCAGAGGAAGAAGAACTGTAGGCAGCAGAAGAGCCAGGGGAAGAAGACAGTGGAGGGAGAAGATCTGGAGAGGGTAGAAGACATCAGTGGAGGAGAGAGAAAAAACTGAGAAAGGAGAAGACATCACTGGAGGAGGGAGAAGAACCAGAGAGGGGAGAAGACTGGAGAGAAAAGACACGTTGGAGCTGCTTTAACCACTTCACCCCCGGAAAGATTTCCCAGGTTAGGACCAGAGCACTTTTTGCGATTCGGCACTGCATCGCTTTAGCTGACAATTGCACGGTCGTGCGACGCTGTACCCAAACAAAATTTGCATCCTTTTTTTCCCACAAATAGAGCTTTCTTTTGGTGGTATTTGATCACCCCTGTGTCATTTCTAATCACCGCTATAAACAAAAAAATTGCGACAATTTTGCAAAAAAAAAATGTTTTCCTTACTTTTTGCTAAAATACAAATCAAAAAAAAAAAAACGAAAAAAACATTTTTTTTCATCGATTTTGGCAGATTTATAATCTTCCTCGTATTTTTGGTAAAAAAAAAAAAATCGCAATTGCCGTTTATTGATTGGTTTGCGCAAAAGTGGCCGCGTTTACGGATGGTGAGAATTCATTTCTGGTTTTTTTTTTTACTAGTAATGGAGGCGATCTGCGATTTTTAGCGGTACTGCAATATTGGGGCCGACATGTCGGACCATTTTGACACTTTTTTGGGACCAATGACATTTATACAGCGATCAGAAATTTAAATATCCACTGATTACTGTGTAAATGCCACTGGCAATAAAGGGGTTAACCTGCAGGGGGAGATCTAGGGGTTAACAGTGTTCCCTAGTTGTGTTCTAACTGTGGGGGGCTGGGCTGTTATGGGCATACGAGATCTAACTGATCCCAGTGACCCCGTTCTTTTTGCTGTGGCTGCTCATCACGGCTCACTAGCCGACATCGGGTCCTCTGAGCCGCGGGCACACTGCTCCGGTTTTTTTGAAAAAAAAAAAGAAGCAAAAGGAAGATGTCATTTGCTAGCAATTTAAAACTGTTTTTCCTTTGTAAATGTCATTGCTAAAAAATCATTGCTCCTGGCTGTATGGAATGGAATAAAAAAAACATTGTATTGGTACCCCAGGATAGTGCCCAACCCTACATGCTACATTTTCAGCACCCCCTTGCTTATTAACCCAAAAAAATGGGCATTTTTAATTTGACATATTTGGCTCCATTGATTTCAGTGGGGTTCAGGTTCAGCATCTGAACTTCTGTGAAGTTTGGTAAATCCTTGCCCAGGCCAGTTTGGCTCATAACTACTAGAATATTGCTTCTCTTTCTGGGTGATATATCGGGGGTGAACTACCCTTTTGTGCACGAGGAGATCTTAAAGTACAACTAATACCATCAATTTAACTGTTTCCCAAAACACTTACATTCAAGATGTGTCATGAACAATAACTGTCACAGTTACTTGTACTCTCAAATGAACTGTGAAGCCATCATAAGGTTGGTGTCATAACAGATCACATGATCACAGACTAAGATGGCAACTTCCTCAGCTGTAAAGGATAAGAGGGTTTAGTTCCATTTTAACTTGGTCAGCTAATGACCTACACGAATACAGAGTCATCTATGGTCAGCTTTTGTGGACTTATTTGAGCAGTGTGGCATAAACACATTAGCAGCAGTGGGCACGGATACTTCCTGGTTTATAAAAAGCTGTTGTTAATGCACTGAATTATAACAGTCCAAAAGAAAGCAAGAGCATGAACAGGATTATTTGTTGTTAGTGGAACACAGCAGAACTGACAAGCATTCACCTAGAAGCAAGATTCTAGATGCCACATGGTAGGATCTAGATTTCTAGATCCTGATAATAGAATCAATTTATTAATTTGCATTATGTTCTGATGGTAGTTAAGACTCTCCCTTAACCTTTTTATATCCCCTATTGTACTTTCTCCTAGGATATATAAAGGAACTGGATGTCGCAAGCATTAACTGACTGTTCAACTCACCCTTTCCACAGTTCCTGGTGAAGCAGTCAACTGACTGAAAAATACATTGGGTTGATTTACTAAATACACTGGTTCATTTTGTAAGTTAAAATTGCACTCTGTAATTTTCACCAGATTTTAGAGAATCTCATGAAGCTTCACTTTGTACAGAGCCCCCAGCGTGGTAGGAAAATAAAACAAACAGCATTTTTGTGTAGTGGACCCCCGAGAGAGACGTGGACTGATGATGGTCAAAGGCACAGTCACTGCACACTTCCAGCACAGAGTTCTCCCTCACTAGCGCAGAGGCTGGCAGTACACACAGAGCCCAGTCTAGAGGATGTAATTTTTTGTGTTAGTTGAAAGTTAACTTGGATGGGATGTAGGGTAGTATGGAATACTCCATAACCACTAACAGAAACAAGAGGACACTCTTCTCTAGGGTGCAAACTTCAGGAACAGTTCTTCTGCTCAGCTCAAAGTATAATATTTCCACAAGAGACAAGAAGATGCCAAAGGTAAAGGTAGGAAACTATAGAAAATTACAGCATCATCTCAGGGTAGCCACCCCTTCCCCATCTAATCAGGTGGTATGCCTTGAACAGACACTGCTCTTCTACAGCTTATACTATTTATGTGCTCCTCAATCACCTTTTGGGCACACCTCCCCAGAGATTGACTGCAGCACCATAAATATTCATGCTGCCCATTTGCCTTTTTATACTTTGTTCCAGAAATTTCTCAAAGGCAAGAGAGAGAAATCAAACCTGCAGATTGTGAAGCTCAGAACAACCAAAGTAAATCAACAACTGCTCCAATAGCTACATAAGAGCCAAAACGACTACATTTACCTAACAGTTACATCTGCATGGGAGCTACATCTGCATGATTGGATTATGGAAGTCAGTATAGCTTAACCTTATTCATTAAGTTCAAGGGATAACTCTCTAGAAGAGTGCAACTGCACTTTGGAAAGTAAATATTCTATTTGCCTTTAGTAAATAAAGCCCATTGAATCTACCTGATATATGTAATGATAACTTGCTGATATATGTAATGACCTGATAGGTGAGGTAAGCAGAATAATTTGTGAAAATGTGTATTGTGAGAAATGTAACACAAATATCTAAATCGTTTTTTTTTTTTTTTTTTACAAAGTTTTTATTGTGTGTGATTATTCCAATAAACTTAAAGATTTTCCAAAAAAAAAATATGTGTAGTGAAATACATTTACATAGCACCTGAAATGTCCCAATATGTCTTCGATCTACTTTAACCTCCCTGGCGGTATGATTATTTCAGATTTTTGGTGCTGAAAGCGGTACATTATTTTGCATGGAAATTTGGCGTTTTATATTGTAGGCCTGTAATTCTTAGTAATAACTCACTTAAATCTGTCCAAACAAGAGTTTAGTAGACATCCCGGGTATGATAAAGTTTTTTTTTTTTTTTCCATAAACGATTTATTAGGTTTTTATCGATCATACAATTATCTTGAACATTGTTCAATTTTGACAGTTACAAGCATAAGGTCTAGAACAACACTAGGCCTTGTTACATACATATTATAAGCAGTAGTACAATCTTTACATCTGATTCCTTACAGCTGGAGGCTCCCTTTGTCAAGAAGTACATGAGAGCTTCGGTCCAGTGAAAGACTGCTATTCTTAAGTCGCAATTGCCCCCAGTGACCTTCCAAGGCAAGGGCATTAATCCCAATTGGATCCGAACGCTTTGAGCTACGAGGGGCGCCTGGTGCGGTGTACCACTGTCTGCTCGTGGCTCGGAGTCAGTTAATACTAAGTTGACTCCGGCCGCCCATTAGCTAAATGTGGGGAGGGGGAGTGGAGTGAGGGTCGGTAGAGAGGCTAGGATACGGGTGGGAGAGGAGCACTATGAAGGCCAGATCTGGAGTGAATCCAGGGGAGGGGGTGATGGTCTCACCAACAACCCTCCCCAGCATAGTCCCCCTTAAAGGGGCAGGGTGTACCCACTGTCTACGTATTTCAGCTTATTATAGTTTCAGGGAGAGTAGATCTTGGTAATTTTGAGTATTTTTAAATGAGGTCCAGGGTTCCCAGATCGCGGTGTATTGAGTGGACTTGTCAAGAGTGATGAAGATCAGCTCCTCCATCTCTGCTATTTTATTGACTCTCCGGAGCCACTCCGCTAACGTTGGAGTGACTGCGGACCTCCAATGAACCGGGATACACATCCGTGCGGCATTGATGAGGTGCATAGTCAATGATTTGTGGTAGTGTCTAATTGGAACTTTTGTCAGGTGGAGCAGGTATTGTCCTGGTGAGAATTCTATCTGGGTGGAGGTCATCTGTGATATTGTCTCGTGTATCTTCTTCCAGTAAGGTTGTAGGGCCCTGCAGTCCCACCACACATGGAGGAAGGTGCCCTTTTCCTCCCTGCATCTCCAGCATTTGTCAGAGATTGCAGGTGAGAATTTATGCACTATGTCTGGGGTTCTGTACCAGCGGGTTTTTAGTTTATATCCGTTCTCCTGTACGGAAATGTTCCGAGACCCCTTATGGATATAAAGGTTTATCCGGTCCCAGCTAACTTCGTCGATCTCTGTTTCCAGAGCAGATTCCCAGTAGGATCGTTCTGTCCGTGTTATTGCCACGGGATCTCTGAACATTCCGGCGTACAGGGAAGAGATAACATGACTCTGGGGTGTATTACTTGTGCAAAGTGTTTCAAAGGTCGTCAGTTGCCTTGTAAGGTCTCCTTTGCAGGCGAGCTCTGTAACAAAGTGTCTAATTTGGGCGTATGGCCAAAATGGGAATTTTCCTGTGTCAGACCTTGCCGCTAACTCCGACTGTTTCATGAGTTGACCTTTGTTAACAATCTGCTTAACCGGGATTTCCCCCTGTGGCCATTCTGCCTGGAGAAATTTGGGAGATAGACCCGGAGTAAAGTCCGGGTTTCCCCTGATAGGAGTGAGCGGGCCAATACGTGTCGACACCAAGTGTGCGGAGCAAGCTCTGTCAAAGGCATGAAGCGTAGGTCCAACGGTCGGGTGTTCCATGGTCGTCCGGGCGAGAGATTTCACCCTCGTCCATGGAGCCGAGCAAAGAGCGCTGCCTGCGATCTCTCTTTCCAATGAAACCCAGCTCTTGTATTTGGCATGGACATTCCAGTCAACAATCCCGGCTAGGTGTGTAGCCCAATAATAGCGTTGGAGGTCGGGAAGACCAATCCCCCCCTTGGATTTGGGTAGCACCAGTCTGTGCCAGCCTATTCTTGCCGGTTTATTGTGCCACAGGAAAGACCTACACATGGCTTTATACATGTTGAAAAAGGTGGGAGGGAGGTGTATCGGTATGGTTTGAAGTTTATACAAGAGACGAGGGAGCACTGTCATTTTAATTACGGATGCTCTTCCGAACCACGAGATGTGAGATTTTCCCCATTTTTGAATGTCCTGTCTAATGGCCTGTAGTTCCGTTAGGAAGTTTTTACGGTATAGTTCTGACAGGTTTGTCGGCAATTGAATGCCCAAGTAAGTAATTGCGTCATTGTTCCAACGAAATGGGAAGTTATGTTAGCATTGTTCAGCTAGGGTTGGTGGTAGGGATACATTTAGCGCAAAAGACTTGGAATAGTTCAGTTTTAGATTCGACAGCTTTCCGAAATTTTCAAATGTTTGAAGGAGGATGGGCAGGGACGTTAGAGGGGCGGAGAGGAAGAGCAAGACATCGTCCGCAAAGGCTGCTATCTTGTATTCCCGGTCATGGACCCGTATCCCCTTTATGTCTGGGTTGGCTCTAATGCAGCGAAGCAGGGGTTCGAGTGTGAGGATGTATAGTAAGGGCGAAAGGGGGCACCCCTGTCTGGTGCCGTTGTGTATGGAGAAGGCGTCCGACAGATGTCCGTTTACTTTCACTTTAGCGCTGGGGTTCGAGTACAATGACATGATCAGTGCTAGTATGCGTGTCCCAAGTCCGATAGAACTCAGTACCGCTTTCATATAGTCCCAGGACACTCTGTCGAACGCCTTCTCCGCATCCACTGACAGGAAGAAGCCTTCTTGCTTTTGTGAGGTGAGCCAATTATGTAAGTTCAAGGCTTTAATTGTGTTGTCCCTGGCTTCGCGTCCAGGGACAAACCCCACTTGATCTAAATGTATCCAGGTTGGAATGTGGGAGGATAGACGTGTTGCTAATATTTTTGCAAAGAGTTTGACGTCTGCATTAAGCAGGGATATTGGGCGATAACTGGTGACATTAGCGGGGTCTTTCTCGTCTTTTGGTATGACTGTGATATAAGCCTCCAAGAGACGGGGCGACTCGCAAGGTGTTGTGTCTAGAGAGTTGAAGAAAATGAGGGGTCAAAAGATCGTGGAATGTTTTATAATAGGCCGTCGTGAAGCCATCAGGGCCTGGGCTTTTGCCTGGTTTTGTGCTTTTTATGGCCTCCAGAAGCTCTTCCGAGGTCAGGGGTGAGTCTAATGCTTTTGCTGCGTCAGTAGGAAGGGCTGTGGGGCTATACTGTTGCAAGAAGGCCTGTATAGCGTCTGAGCGCTGTGGGGTCCCTGTTTTATCGGTATTATTCTTTTGTAAATTGTATAGGTTTCCGTAATAAGTTCGAAATTGACGGGCTATTGCCTCGTTGTTGGTATGAGTTTTAGATGAGGAATCTACTATGTGGTGAATTGTGGTGGCCAGTTTACGCTGCTGAGTTGCTCTGGCTAGGAGTCTCCCTGGTTTATTGCCTTGTTCGTAGAACAGGCGATGTGTAAGGGTCAAGCTTCTTCTCGCCTTTTTATAAAGTTCATCAGTTAAAAGTGCACGTGTGTCTGCCAACTCCTGCGCTGTGTCGGCCGCCAGGGAGCGTTTGTGTTTCGTCTCCAATACACGAACTTTAGAAGTCAGATCGTGTATCAGCGCCCGGTGTTCCCTTTTCCTCTGTCCTGCTATAGAGAGGAGCACACCTCTAATGACGCACTTGTGTGCTTCCCATTGGGTCATCGGGGCAACCCCGGGGGTATTATTTCGTTGGAAAAATTCCGCAATTTCTTGCTTTACACGCACTGAGTTGCTAAGGTCCATCAGGAGGGAAGCGTCAAGCTTCCACAGTTTCGTGAAGGTGCATTTGGTTGGAAAGACCAAAGTGACTGTGACAGGATTGTGATCTGACAGGAATTGTGGTTCGATCGTAGCTTGGTGGAGGTAATTCAAGTCTGACTGCTGAATGAATAGATAGTCCAGTCTCGAGTAGCGCCGATGGGGCGCAGAGTAGAAGGAAAAGTCGCGCTCTCGGGGGTGGAGTGTCCTCCACGTGTCATGTAGAGTGAGAGAGGCCAACTGGAGTTTAATTTGTCTAAGGGCCGCGTACGACATTACCGAGGTGCCCGAGGACGTATCTACCAACGGGTCTAGTGGAATGTTGAAGTCACCCCCCATTATTAGTAGGCCCGATTTAAATAATGTTAGTTTCATCAGAGTTTCCCTGAGGAATGCTACTTGTTTAACGTTGGGGCAGTATATGTTAGCCAGCGTTAAAGGTTTGTTATTCCATTCACCCTTTAAGAATACGAATCTGCCGTCCGGATCTAGCAGCTGGTCCGTGACGTTAAAATTGAAAGACTTTGATAACAAGATCGACACCCCTTTCGTCTTGGAGTCCTGACAAGCCGCGTGGTACACCTTGGGGAATCTATGGTTATATAGACGTGGTATCTTGTTAGCCTGGAAATGCGTTTCCTGTAGAAAAAGGGCTTGCACTCGCAATCGGTGTGCTTCTGCTAATACACTACTTCTCTTTTCTGGTACATTTAGACCTTTAATGTTGTGTGAACAAATTTTCAGGGAAAGGGGGACCGACCGTGTGGGGGGGTTCGTCATAGTTCTACTTGTCTGGACAACTAACCTGGAAAGCGAATAGAAGGCAGTCTGGAGTTCAGTCTACGTAGGACCTATTCGTGGATTCCTAAATGTCTGATCTCTCCAGATCTGGGTGAAGTGCCGGGAAGTATAAGGGTTTCACTCCACTGGGGATTGGGGAGGAAGTTCCGGGAACCCCGACCAAGGAGGGCCGCCGGAAGGCTTTCCAGGGTAAGGAATCCCTTGTCAAGGGGTGAAGTACCAGACTCTATTTAATTACCGGAGGGGGAAGCAGTCCTGCTATTCCCCCTAGTGAGGAGAAGGGAAGGGGGTTTGGAGAAGCCGGGAGGTTTGAGGAAAACCTGTAACCTCAGGTCAGGAGAGTGAGTTAACACCGGAGTAATAGCAAGCTGTGGTCACCCAGAACTGCCTGCCCCTGTGACCTGTAATCTGGGGACCAACCCCAAGGGGCCAGCAAGTCAAAACATATACAGATAAGTTTGGGCCGAGTTGTAGTGCACGTCTCCACGCCCCGTATAGGGGTAGAGAGGTGCCTCGCCACATCTCCATCCGACTCGCCCCCCACCCGGGCCCCGCGTTAACGGTTCCCAGTGGCGGCGGGTCGGCCTAGAGACTATTCCAGCCTCCCCTACCCCGTGTGCGCACCCCCGAGTCACCGCCCAGCAGTTGCCAGCGTGCTTCCGGGGCGCGCCCACGAGAGGAGGGGGGGAAGGGTCCCCCGCCAAATCGAAGCCCATTAATATATCAACGGATAGTGCATGTAAATTAGTTAACTATTCAACTACCACAGCATAACTAACATTCTTAAAGTACCAGAGTTATCTCTTCCTGTAGGGTAATGGAGCGACATCACAGTAAGGATGGGGCTCCACCACACCAGAAGGATGCGTTCCTACCATTTGCGATCACCAGATTATATTGCAGTCTTAGGATAAGACTGTAACTGGGGCAGAGTCCTCTTCTCAAGTCCGATCTCACCCTATGTGAATAAGGCAGGATGCTTCTTTACCCATCGTTTCTTAACTTGTGACTTGGTTAGGCCCTCTATCTTGTGCTGCTGGGGGTTCGTCTGATTTCTTCTCTGTAAGAAGCTCCTGAGAAGTTCACATGTGTGGCCGGTCGTCAGTGTAGGAGTTTGAACATTTTAAGTCAAAGCCCCTCAAGAGCAGTGTCGCCCAGAGGATTCACTATGGCATGGTGTGTAGTCAACATCGTATACCGTTGTCAGTTCCTCTAGACAGGGGCTTGGCATAGGCTGTGTAGGTTCCGACCGTCTCCTCTTCAGTGCATGCTTGAGGGCGCTTGGGGTTGATTAATATTCACTATTGTACATCAGGGCTGATCTGGGCACTCTTCGTCGACAATGCTGCTACAGTCCCTGGCTGTTGATCAAGACCCATGTATCCAGATCTCTTGGTGGTGCAGAAGGGGTGTGGTGTGCCGTGATAGGAAGCGTCATTACACCAGCTTCTGAGAGCGTTTTGGGTGTCCTCTTGATGGCTTAGTGGCTCTGTGTGTCTTCCTTCGTGTGCGTCGATTTCCTTGCGGGTAGAGACTGTGGTAGGTTTCCATCTGTGTGGTGTTAAAGAACCATGCAGAAGAACAAACTGCAAACCAAAAATGATGGCTAGGGGGCCAGCAACAATGAGGCCTGTTCTGCTCTTTGGAACAGACAAATAGAGAAAGAAAAAAAAGAAAACCCCTAACTAAATTGGGTTGAACCGAGCAGAGCAGGGAGGAACAGTCTGAGCTTTAAGGTGAAGGTGCCCTAGGCATTAGTTTTCCTCCGCAGGGAGGACGGAGATGCTCCAGGTTCTCGATCTGTTATATCGTCTAGGCCTCTCTGCGACGATTGTGAGGATGATCTGCGGCATCTCTGCCTGTGGCGCTGCGAACGTGGCGTTAGGCCATCTTGTGGGGATATCCAGGGCTCCGGCCGGAGAAAGGCACTGTACCACTCAGGTACTGACACTCTGGGGATACCCAGTGTGTCACAAAAATCGGGTAAATCCGATGGAATGCGCAGGAATGCTGTTCTGGAGCCTGCTGTTGCTGTCAAGCAGAATGGGAACTTCCATCTGTATATGATGTGCCTGTCCCTCAAGACTTGTAGCAGCGGTCTAAGTTCCCTCCTGTGTTGTAGCGTAATGGCCGATAGATCTTGAAAAATTTGTATAGGGTTCCCCTCATGCTGTAACTGACCCTGGTTACGTGCCTGTCTTAAGATGTCTTCTTTCATAGTAAAGTTCACCAGGCAGCAAATGATGTCCCTGGGGGGGTCAGAATCCCTGCCTCTGGGTCTGAGGGCTCTGTGGCA
>BLSH010116159.1:70988-81940 GCA_018402905.1 Glandirana rugosa
AAAAGAACAAGAGATGTCAAACTTAAGATTATTGTACTTTTCGTCAAGGACGGGGGTGGACCGTGACCCTTATTCTTTATTGGTCTGGAACTTTTATGACCTGGACAGAGAGGCACAAGTGACTTGCGACCGGGCTCCGAGGAAAGGGCCCTGCCAGGGGGGCCCTTCATGGTTTCTTGCATCGGGGCCCTGAGGGTTCTAGTTACGCCACTGTATACAGGATATGTTTTAGATATAAAAGTGTCCCAGAAAAATGATTGTTACAATTATCCCTATTCTACTCACAGTAATTCCTCTATCCGGCTTGTGGTCAGAGCTGCCATCAGGTCACCGAAATGGGGACCCTCCAGATTGTTATAGGACAGGTCCAGTATTTTCAAGGTCTGGTTATTTCTTATTCCCAGTGCCAGGTGGGGGCAGGAACTGCTTTTCATGTTATTAGAATTCAAACTGTAGAGAACAAGAAAATAATTTGAAGAAAGTAATCCTTAAATAATATAACTTTAAAGCAGACTGCCATTTTAACTAAAAAACAAAACCTTAACAGTTGCCCAGAGGCTGCTGCTAAATTTTAGAACAAGCTCCCATCAAAGACAAAAATCTGGTTTTACACTTGGCAGGACTTTTAAGGCACCACAAAAACATATTTATAAAATCAAAATATCTTATTTTATTCAAAAAACACCCCTCCCAACCTCACGGCACTTCATATAGGGGCATCACCAACTCAATACATATTCCTCTATGAGGTATAAAATTGCGAAAACTCTTAAGATATAATGAGGGCAAAGCAAAGATCAGTTTAATTAGTCATCCATATACGGACATAAATAAGCCCTCAAAAAGCCATGTGGTCTGTGCTCCAAACTGGTTGCCCCAATGCCGCTCCAGGATGGATTTCCCGTGAGGTTGGGAAGGAGGTCACCCCACACCCTCATACCTGTTGCCACGTGGATGCCCCTTCTCTACTCTATGGAAGTGACCATATTTCTGGCATTTTACGTTTTGTTTTAACTTCTCTTTGTTTAAAAGTTATTTAAGTGGTTACAAAACATAGCCTTGGGGCAACCAAACCTTCTCTTAAGATATAATCAGGGAAAAGCAGAGATCAGTTAAATTAGTCATCCATATACGGACATAAATAAGCCCTCAAAAAGCCATGTGGTCTGTGCTCCAAACTGGTTGCCCCAATGCCGCTCCAGGATGGATTTCTAGTGAGGTTGGGAAGGAGGTCACCCCACACCCTCATACCTGTTGCCATGTGGATGCCCCTTCTCTACTCTAGGGAAGTGACCATATTTCTGGCATTTTACGTTTTGTTTTTTAAACTTCTCTTTGTTCAAAAGTTATTTAAGTGGTTACAAAACATAGCCTCGGGGCAACCAAACCTTAGATCAGGGTTTCTCAACCAGGGTTCCTCCAGAGGTTGCTAGGGGTTCCTTGAGCAATGGTCAATTTCTACCTCTCAGATAAATTCCCAATAATGCCATTGATCTTTTTAGCTATCTGTAAGGGGTAATTCTTCCCAATGACCACAAGTGTAAGGAGCATTCTTCCCATTGACCATCACATTAATCTATCATGAGTTGTAGATTTGTAATTTTAGCAGGGGTTCCCCCGAGATCTGAGAATTATTTCAAGGGTTCCTATGTGTTGAAAAGGTTGAGAAAGGCTGCTTTGATGCTCAAGACTACCCCTTCAAAGGAGTCATTAGGAGAATAATAGGTCATATTTGTGTCACATCCCTTGTGTTCACATCCTGATCATATAATAAAGTACATATCGTTCCCTGTCACACTCTTGGAAATAAAATATAGTTGGAAACTGTTGCTTGAGGATTTACTACCAGCCCAATTAGGTTACCAAATGGCTCAAGATACAGAGTATTGGCATTTTAAGTTTAAGATCCAGTACAACTTTAGCCCTCTTGGCTCCTGATGAAGTGGACTGATGGTCCAGGAAATGCGTTGAGCAATGCATTATCATTATGACCACTAGAGGAGTGTAATATTTTGAAACCTACAAAAGGACTGGGTCCCTAAATAATTTGATGTAATCCAAAAAGTGGGAGGATAAATATACTTGAGGTGGTCTCTGTTATGAAACTGGTGGTTTTTATACCAGAATGAGACAGCCACTGCACAGACTGAGGGACAGACACAGAAAGGAGGAAAAAATGGAGCCGCAGCACCACCATATAGACCAAACGTTCTATGACCAGCAGCTGGAGAACAGTCACCTAGGGTTACTTCATCAGCACAGAAAATTGCAAATAAGGGACCCAAAGTCCCTTATTTGCAATTTACTGTTTTGTTTTTTTTTAATTCACGAAACTGTTTTTTTTTTTTTTTAAAAACGCGTTCGAAAAATCGCTGCGCAAATACCGCATGACATAAAAAGTTGCAACCGCCATTTTATTCCCTAGAATCTTTGCTAAAAAACCATATATAATGTTTGGGGGTTCTGAGTAATTTTCTAGCAAAAAAATGATGATTTGTACATGTAGGAGAGGAGTGCCAGAAATGGCTTGGATCTGAAGTGGTTAAGGAGGCCTGCCCCCTGCCAATCCAGCCACTGGATTGGTCAGAGCTCCTTGTCATACATCAGGAAGTGACACCTCCACATCCACCCCCCTTCTAGAGCTTTTACAGGTCAAGGGGAGGAATCTCCAAGGAGTGTCCCTTCCCTCCATCTCCAGCCCCACCCCTGAGACACTCCCCAGCCCAAATCAAAACATTCAGGCCTGCACTTACAGTCAGGCCTGACTAGATTTTTCCTTTCCTACCAAAAATCTACGACGTAAAAGCACCTACACTATGGGGGCGCTACATATTGGAAGATTATTGATCCATTTGCACAATCTTTTGACCCATTATTGCAGAGGCTGTACGTCTATTCATTTTATATTGCATGCGCATTACATTTATTTATCCACTTTAGCTGCAAGCAGCACCATTCACCTTTATCTGTTAATTGTCGGTCACACGATCACATCACTGAAAACTGAAAAATGGCCTGGCAATGAAGGGGTATTCAAGAATCAATAAAGTGGTTAATAAATGTATAGTAACCCTAAATGCAACTAGTATTCAATGTTTGAAAAAACAACCCCAATTTCTTTTATCTTCTTTTGGTTGCAAATGGGCCCCCAAAAAAGTAATGCTTTCATCAATCTGTTATACTTACAAAAATTCCTCTATATGGCTTGTGGTCAGAGCTGTCATCAGATCACTGAAATGAGGACCCCCCAGATTGTTTCTGCAAAGGTGAAGTCTCCTCAGTGTCCGGTTATTTCTTATTCCTGATGCCAGGTCGGGGCAGGAACTATCTGATAGGTGATTATCATTCAGACTATAAGAGAAGAAAACAATACAATACAATAGAATACAATCAGGGCTGGGACAAGGGGCGGCTGCCCTGGGCCCAATGGTTTATTGCAAGGATGGGGGCGCCCTGTGCATGGCTGACAGGAGTAGTGAGAGCGACAGGGAGGGGGGCACAGTTTGGCATCTTTGCCATGGGCGCTGGATGACCTTGTCTCGGCACTGAATACAATGCAATTGCACAAAGCAGGTAAGTAACATATATATATTTATAAAAAAATCATTTACAAACGCTTTTTATATATATATATATAGTACATGTTGATACGCAGTTTGGATCAGCATATGTAGACACCAGTGGTGGCTGGTACTGTATAATTTGGGGGGGGGGGGGTGGCACACAAGACATCCTGTCATGAACCCCCCACCCCTGGACGGTCGGTAGCTCAGTCAAACCCCCCACCACCCCCCGTCCCCCCACCATCCCCGCACTTACCCCATGTAGGTCGAGGGCAGCTTTGGCTCCTTCCTAAGTCTCCTCCTCCTTGTCGGCTTCACCCTGCGTCTTCAGCTTCACGACAGCTACTTCTCGGCGGCTTCCCTCCTCCTTCCCTCAGCGGCCAATACGATCACTTCTCCTCTCGGCCAATCGGGCCGGGAGGAGAATCAGGAAGACAATAGCGAATATTAATTTGCTAATGTCACACAGCTGAGTGGGCTCCGGGCGCAGTGCTCTGCTCCCCAAGCCCACCCTTTTTTTAAGCCAATTAGAGCCTTAGGCTCTAATCATGTGCTTCAAAAAAAAAAAAAACATTGAAATCCATGCGTCTGGTGCCCTGCATGTAGATTAGGGGCCGGGCGCATGGATCAGGGGAACGGGCTGCCACTGGTAGACACAATAGTTCAGAGTAGCTAATGCCAGAGAGGCAATCTTGTAGTAATCACCACTTTATACTTTTGTAGCACGATACACGATGCAGCAATTTCTGTTTAGTAATTCTAAAATAAAATCAAGATGTTGGTGAATGTTCTTGGAATAGGGGTTATTTGAATAATTATGTTTGTTACGTATTAGGTGAATGGTTCATTGATGAATGCATTGTGAATATAGAGTGAATCTAATACTCCCTCCCTTGAAAAAAAAAAGCCTATTATTACAAGAATTTATATGTTTTGGATGCAAATCTGTCCTAGAAAATAATTATTGCAGCCAGTCTTGTTCTACTCACAGTAATTCCTCTATCCGGCCTGTGGTCAGAGCCGCCATCAGATCACTGAAATGAGGACCCTCCAGATTATTCCCAGAAAGGCCAAGCCCCCTCAGTGTCCGGTTATTTCTTATTCCTGATGCCAGGTGGGTGCAGGAACTGTCACTCAGTCTACTGCCATTGAAACTGTGGAAGAAAAGCAGAACTATGAGAAAATACTTAAGTCTTATAATGTATATTCTAACTTGGCTGGTCACCATCTAGCTTTTGATTTGGAATTTATCAGCAAGATGTCCCTACCGGAGTTTCTGGTTCTTTTCCCACCCACTTTGGCATATTAGGGGCACCCCCCCGGGGCACCCTCCCGGGGCACCCCCCCCCCCCCGCCATCTTGGTGTGTTCCTCTTCCTGATATACTATTCTCTATGATATAAACTAAATTTAGAGTCTTACACGGGAAGCAGGACCTCCTAATAATGACCACTACTGTGGCCCAGAAACTTATCACTGGAGCCTAAGAGGAACAATAACTAATTTTCAGGTTTCCCTCAGCAGCATAAAAGAAAAAAAAATATTCTAACCATTCGTTTTTTTTTTGCATGTAGTAATCATGATAGCATTGCCTAAAAAAAAAAAAAGTTGCCCACCAGCAAGGAACGGGAAACAACAGAACTAGAAAACTCTGTCCAAGCAATCGTCCCTGCCCCCCAGTTCATAACAAAAGATAGAAACACATGAATATACAGTATATATATATATATATATATGTATATATGAGAGGGGCATGAGTAAAGCTGTTTGAATGTAATGAACTTGATAGGTATATTTTCCATAGGTTGAAAAAATGGTGACCCAATTGGAGTAACCCCTTCAGAATCCATGTGACATTTTGGTCAGAAAGGTCACAAGAAAAAGAACATTGGCCGCAAAGCATTCTCTCTTGTGGAAAAATAATTGATTTGGGAAAGACCCCAAGAAAACTACCACAGTAGTCCATCAAGTTCAACCCATGTGATCCCAAACCTTCTGGCAGAGGAAGCCGGTGCAGATGTTCTCTTTTCTCTTGAGTTGTATTTTGAGGCCTACCTAAATTGCTTTCACATTCCTTGGAGGATCTGACTGCTGGTTTCTGATGCTAGACTTCTCTTGGTCTGAATTGAAAAAGCTACCCCAAATAACTTTAGAATGATATGGAGAAAGGTTTGATTTTTCTTAGTTAATAATCCAACTCAGAGAAGTTCGGAGTTTACCTGGGTGATCTGAGCTTCTTGGCATGGATGGGATAAAGCCATTAGGAAAATGTCTTGAAGAGGTACTAGAAAGCCTTTTACCCTCCCTCAAGTAGCCCACTTTCTCTGTTTAAAAAAGGCATTGAAGCTTGACAAATTCCAAAGGGGAAATGTGGTGGTGTGTGGTTAGGGACATGCAACTATACATTCGTCAGATCAAGGCAAGTCATTTGAAGTCCCTAATGTATACGACTGGCAGCAAAGTGTACTGTCTGCATTTTGAACCTTCTGTAAAAAATAATTGAGAGACTTGTCAAAGATAATGTCCACTGTTTGGCCTGAAAAGATGTCTGATTTTGCAGAGTAGGGCAAGGCTGTTGTCTTAAGAGCGCAGTATATAAAGAGGACCTGTACTCTTAAGGCTGTGCCCAAAGAGGTACATAGAGGGTAACAGACTAGTCAGTAGTAGGGATGGGGTTCAAGTTCTTGATGTATTTTGCAGATAAACCTTTGTTTATCTGCAAAATGCATTCAAAATTTACCACCAACCATCTGTGAGCATTGATATACAGATGAGATATTATAGAAGATTTTGATTTTCCCGGATAACCTGAGGATATACATTTTTAGTCCCAAGGTGCCATCTGGTGGTGAGTCCGGTTATTGACTGATTAAATAAAACATTAATTAGTAACATGATCTACCAATGAGAAGTAAAACCCTCTGAGTGGTTTTTATGAGTTGTATTGTCTGCAACTAAATATATGGCAAGTCAGGTAGACAGAGAGGGACACACCTCATCATCAAGCTACATCACGCCTCCTCATCATCAAGGAGATAGACATCACACGTCCATCATCTGGGAGACTCATTAACTCTTGTAGGACAGAGAGAGCGAATACATTTCTAACCAGGCAATTGTGGACCAGTGTATAGGTGTCCTGACATAGAGCATAGTGAACAAAACATCAGCTTCTAATGATTTAGCAGTTACCAGACTAAATGGAGTACCAGATTTTAACAAACCTTTAACAAAAATCCCAATAAGAATTAGCCAGTGGAACTGCCAGCAGGATAATCATGGGGTTGGGTTTCATGGCGTTTAAAACAGAGTTTTCGTACAATTACGATATCATATAAAGACACATTTAAAGACATTGGTGAATTCAGGTACATTTGCCAAGAATAATTTTTCATTGATACACATTTTCGTAAATGTGGAATTAGGAAAATATTTTGTGAATTTGTATCAAATATACAGAGAATGTGAATGAGCTGTTTGGGTCTCCATAGGGAATCTTTGGGAAATACGTGGAATTTACTCATTAGGGGGAGAACCCCTTGGGGCTTCCAGGATGGAGAAGGATCTGGGGGTCCTAGTAGAAGACAGACTGAGCAATGGCATGCAGTATCAAGCTGCTGCTACCAAAACCAGGATATTAGCTTGCATAAAAAGGGAATTTACTCCAGAGATAAAACGATTATTCTGCCACTTTATAAAACTCTGGCTCGGCCGCATCTGGAGTATTCCATCCAGTTCTGGTCACCAATCCTCAGGAGGGATGTGTTGGAGCTGGAGAGAGTCCTGAGAAGGGCAACTAAATTAATATGGGGACTGGAGGACCTCAATTATTAGGAATGACTACAAGCACTGGGGTTCCCCACTAGGTCCTTATCCCCTTGAGCCATGTATGCGGTTTCTGACAGTCTCTTGTGTTATGTATGCAGTTTCTGATTATCTCTTGTGCTATGTCTGCAGTCTCTGACCGTCTCCTGTACTATGTCTGCAGTCTCTGACCGTCTCCTGTACCATGTCTGCAGTCTCTGACCATCTCCTGTATCATGTCTGCAGTCTCTGACCATCTCCTGTACCATGTCCGCAGTCTCTGACCATCTCCTGTACTATGTCTGCAGTCTCTGACCGTCTCCTGTATCATGTCTGCAGTCTCTGATGTCTCCTGTACTATGTCTGTAGTCTCTGACCATCTCTTGTATCATGTCTGCAGTGTCTGACCATCTTTTATACCATGTCTGCAGTCTCTGACCGTCTCTTGTATCATGTCTGTAGTCTCTGACCATGTCCTGTACTATGTCTGCAGTCTCTGACCGTTTTCTCTACAATGTCTGCAATCTCTGACCGTCTCCTGTACCATGTCTGCAGTCTCTGACTGTCTTCTGTACAATGTCTGCATTCTCTTACCATTTCCTGTACCATGTCTGCAGTCTCTGACCGCGATAATGTGATAATGACATTGTCAAAAAGGGGCAGAGCATGGGTGACCTTAAAATGATGCCCCCCCCCCTGAAAAAACTTCTGCGGACGCCCATGGTAGGTAGGGGGTTTTTCACTGTCAGGGTGGTAAGGAAGTGGAACTCTCTTCCATAATCGGTTGTGTCGGGAGGAAGTATGGATAGTTTTAAAAGACTCTTGGATGGGCATCTTAGAGAAAACAATATACAGAGATATGGGAAATTATTTCTATACACACACATACATCTACACGGGTTGAACTGGATGGACTGTTGTCTTTATTCAAACTTACCAACTATGTAACTATGTACAGTAAGTATATGACATGGTAATGTCAGTTGAGAGGGTCAGTGTCATAAAGACAATCTTCTAACAGCTGCCACTGGATATATTAGGAGACTGTTACATGAATTCTCATATCCAGATGCTGGTGAATGTTCTTAGAATGTTGGAATTATCTAAGTGAATCATGATGTTTGTTACATATTGGGTGAATGTTTCACAAATGTTGGCTCTAGTGCGACTGTGAGAGTTGACCCTTTATAGAGAAGACACTCCACAGTTATTTTATTTAAGTTTTGCATGTAAACGCCTCCCTGAAAAGGTTTGTTCTGCTCTACTCACTGTAACTCCTCTATCCGGCTTGTGCTCAGAGCTGCCATCAGATCACCGAAATGAGGACCCTCCAGATTGTTCCCAGACAGGTCAAGTGTCCTCAGTGTCTCGTTATTTCTTATTCCTGATCCCAGGTAGATGGAGGAACTGTCTGTCAGGTTATTGCCATACAAACTACAGGAGAATAGAAGAATGAGAAAAGAAGATGATTTCACTAAAATATTCCCCAATATTGTCTCTTATAGAACTCCCAATAAGTATCTTATATTCTTCAATATATTTTATTCTATTTATTTCAGACAGTCAAACTCCTCTCTAATCTAAATATTAAAATAGATTTTAAGGGGGTCAGTGCAACCAAAGTGGCATTTCAAGGTTCAGTTCAGTGGGCAGAGTCACCTCCTGGTGCATCCTGCTTTGGTTAGACCAACCTTGGAGTTTTGACTATTCCTGCCAACCACGGGATGTTCCCACTTTGGCTGTTCCTTTGTCTAAACGCCAAACTTTCTAGGCAATGGGCCAGTTTACTGACCTTCAGACTTTAGGGGGGCCAAACTGTGGCCAGTGGAAGTAGAAATCGCCCCAGCATCAATGGGAGTAAACAACAAACAGGTTTGGTGGTCAGTAGGAGTAACAAAATTACAAAGTGCATGTGGTTAGTAGGAGGAGGGATAATGCCCCATCATTAGTATTGGTGGGAGGAACAGTGTCCAGACATTGGCATCATTGGAAGAAATAGTGCCCCATTGTTGGTGTCAGTAAGAGAAACAATGCCCAATCATTGATATCATTGGATGAAATTGTGCCCCATTGTTGGTGTCAGTAAGAAGAACATTGCCCAGTCATTGGCATCATTGGAAGAAATAGTGCCCCGTTGTTGGTGTCAGTAAGAGGAACAGTGCCCAATCATTGATATCATTGGAAGAAATAATGCCCCATTGTTGGTGTCAATAAGAGGAACAGTGCCCAATCACTGGTATCATTGTATCATTGGAAGAAACAGTGCCCCATTGTTGGTGTCAGTAAGAGAACCAGTGCCCAATCATTGGTATCATTGGAAGAAATAGTGTCCCATTGTTGGTGTCAGTAAGAGGAACAGTGCTCGATCATTGGTATCATTGGAAGAAATAGTGTCCCATTGTTGGTGTCAGTAAGAGGAACAGTGTCCAATCATTGGTATCATTGGAAGAAATAGTCCCCCATTGTTGGTGTCAGTAAGAGGAATAGTGCCCCATTATTGGTGCCAATGGAAGAAATGGTGCCTCAACCTTGTTGACAGTGGGAGGAACAATGCCTCAGATCAATGGGAGCCTAAGGGCTGGAAAAAAGCAAGCAATGGGGCTACAGTTTGCACAATTTTAGAATCCCATGTGGAAAGCAGGCATGTAGGCCTAGATACTCCGGCACAGAAAACATGTCACCGGAATCCAAGAGAGCCACCAAACAAGATTGTTGATTTTTGTCTCCAACAGCTCATAAAAACTGGAATATCAGTTTTTGGATGGTTTGCACCTATAACAGAATTTGTCTTGGGATTGTAGACCATTTAAAATCTGCTATATTCTAGCAGTCATAAGACTTAAAAAGCACTGTAATGTACTTAAAAATGTTCATTGATCTATCTGGCTTTGGAAGCCCAGAGTTAGCACAGAAGATTAAAATGGAATGGGTGGAGGAGTAGAGGAAATGCTGAAAGGGGAGCCCGGTGACGTGTGAATGACTGCCCCACAAAGCTCTCTCTGCTCTGTTCAGCAAAGAGAACTCAGTGGACTTCTACCGGCTTCACACCACCGACTGCAATTTAAAATGTTTTTTTTTTAACAGAATCAAATGTGGAGAATAGAGTTGAGCGAACTTCTGGAAGTCCGGGTTCTGCTGGTTCAGCCGAACTTCGGGACAAAGTCCGGGTTCGGGTCCGGACAGAACCCGAACTTTGTCCCGGACCCCGAACCCCATTGAAATCAATGGTGACCCGAACTTTTAGGCACAAAAATGGCTGTAAAAAAGTCCTGGAAAGTCCTAGAGGTCTGCAAAAGGAAGGAAATGGGGGTAAGGGTGGGACAAGTGCCCTACAAAGAAATGGGGACAGGGAAATAACTAAAAGCATTTTAAAAAAAATAAAAACATAAAAAAATCAAAAATGGAGGTGGATGTGGACCATCTTCAAACTGGGTCTGAAAACTATTAATTAACGGTAGAAGCCATATAACTGTTCTAAAATCATCTAAAAACTCTATGTGAAACTATAGCAGAGTGAAACCATATCCCTGTTCTTCTCTATGCTACAGTTTCACACACAGTTTCCAGATGTTTGCAGAACAGTTTG
>BLSH010116159.1:82111-94609 GCA_018402905.1 Glandirana rugosa
CCCCAAGACCATTAAAATGGTTTTCAAGACTTTTAACGACATTTTTTCAGGTCCTTTCAGGATCTCCAGACGTTTTCCTTCCTTTACCCCCATTCCCACCCTGTTCACGGGATGTTTCTTTACCCCTGTCCCTTTATTGATTTTCGTAAAAAATTTTTTATTTTTGTATTAATTAATACTTTTCAGACCCAGTTTGAAGATGGTCCACATCCACCTCCATTTTTGATTGTTTTATGTTTTTATTTTTTAAAAAATGCTTTTAGTTATTTCCCTGTCCCCATTTCTTTGTAGGGCACTTGTCCCACCCTTACCCCCATTTCCTTCCTTTTGCAGACCTCTAGGACTTTCCTGGACTTTTTTACAGCAATTTTCAGAACTTTTGGTAAAATTACCAGAACCCCGGACCCGAACCCGGACTTTTTTTTTAAAACGTTACAGTCCGGGTTCGCTCAACTCTAGTGGAGATCCATGCTGTAGATTAAAATCTCATGTACTTGTTCTACTCACTGTAATTCCTCTATCCGGCTTGTGGTCAGAGCTGCCATCATTTCACTGAAATGAGGACCCTCCAGATGGTTCCAGGACAGGTCCAGTCTCTTCAATGTCTGGTTATTTCTTATTCCTGAGGCCAGGTCAGTGCAGGAACTGTCAGTCAGGTTATTATTATAAAAACTATGGAAGAGAAGAACAAAAATACAATCCTTTATATAATTATGCCCTTTTTTCGTTGCATTTTATTTTACTTAATCCTTAAAACGAAAAAAAAATACCCCATACATACATTTGGGCACTAATTTAATATTTTTAGAACTTGCCAAACTAAGTAAGCTATCTTATTTAAAAGTGAAATATACTTTTTAGGGATCTAGTATTTATTGACCACAGGTGTGACTCATACACTTATTTATAGAATAGATTCACGTGACACCGCTCATCCAAGTCTTCCTGGATATTCACGTGACACCGCTCATCCAAGTCTTCTTGGATATTCACGTGACACCGCTCATCCAAGTCTTCCTGGATATTCACGTGACACAGCTCATCCAAGTCTTCCTGGATATTCACGTGACACCGCTCATCCAAGTCTTCCTGGATATTCACGTGACACCGCTCATCCAAGTCTTCCTGGATATTCACGTGACACCACTCATCCAAGTCTTCCTGGATATTCATGTGACACCGCTCATCCAAGTCTTCCTGGATATTCACGTGACACCGCTCATCCAGGTCTTCCTGGATATTCATGTGACACCACTCATTCAAGTATTCCTGGATATTCATGTGACACTGCTCATCCAAGTCTTCCTGGATATTCACGTGACACCGCTCATCCAAGTCTTCCTGGATATTCACGTGACACCGCTCATCCAAGCCTTCCTGGATATTCACGTGACACCGCTCATCCAAGTCTTCCTGGATATTCACGTGACACCGCTCATCCAAGTCTTCCTGGATATTCACGTGACACCGCTCATCCAAGTCTTCCTGGATATTCATGTGACACCACTCATTCAAGTATTCCTGGATATTCACGTGACACCGCTCATCCAAGTCTTCCTGGATATTCATGTGACGCCACTCATCCAAGTCTTCCTGGATATTCACGTGACACCGCTCATCCAAGTCTTCCTGGATATTCACATGACACCGCTCAGCCAAGTCTTCTTGGATATTCATGTGACACCGCTCATCCAAGTCTTCCTGGATATTCACGAGACACCGCTCATCCAAGTCTTCCTGGATATTCACGTGACACCGCTCATCCAAGTCTTCCTGGATATTCATGTGACACCACTCATTCAAGTCTTCCTGGATATTCACGTGACACCACTCATCCAAGTCTTCCTGGATATTCATGTGACGCCACTCATCCAAGTCTTCCTGGATATTCATGTGACACCGCTCATCCAAGTCTTCCTGGATATTCATGTGACAATGCTCATCCAAGTCTTCTTGGATATTCATGTGACACCACTCATCCAAGTCTTCCTGGATATTCATGTGACACCGCTCATCCAAGTCTTCCTGGATATTCATGTGACAATGCTCATCCAAGTCTTCCTGGATATTCACGTGACACCGCTCATCCAAGTCTTCTTGGATATTCACGTGACACTGCTCATCCAAGTCTTCCTGGATATTCATAAGACACCGCTCATCCAAGTCTTCCTGGATATTCATGTGACAACGCTCATCCAAGTCTTCTTGGATATTCACGTGACACCACTCATCCAAGTCTTCCTGGATATTCATGTGACACCGCTCATCCACGTCTTCCTGGATATTCATGTAACACCGCCAGCCTGAGTCTTGCTTGAAGACCCTTCTTTAGATGTCCACACCATTGCTGGTAAGACCCGGCCAATTCTTATTGGATGGCCACCAACGGGGTTCTCTCAGGAGAGAGAAGAGGACTTTGTCATCACAGAGGGTTGGCAGGAGACCTGTGATCTCAGAGTGGCATTTCAGCACTGGATAAGGTGTCCCCCACACCAGAACTGACAGCAGTGAGAAACCTGGACCAGGGACTTAGGACTAGAAGCTTCTCCTGCTTATGTTTCCCTGCAGGCAGGCTGGGTGAGAGCTGGGTCATGTGACCAGCAGCAGAGGACAGGAAGCTCCCCCTGCTTATGTTTTCCGGCAGACAGGCTGGGTGAGAGCTGGGTCATGTGACCAGCAGCAGAGAACTAGAAGCTCCTCCTGCTTATGTTTCCCTGCAGACAGGCTGGGAGAGAGCTTTGTCACGTGACAGCTGAACATCCATTAGGAAAAAGGGACTCAGATTTTTTTTTTATTAAAATAATTACAGTGTCATCATCCACATACAGGAATATAAGGGAGAATGTAAATTAAACAGTGTGTGTTTAGTGTCACTATAAAATATAAACTTCTTTAACCACTTGCCGACCGTCCGCCGCAGCGTGACGGCGGCAAAGTGGTTCGTTATCGCAAAACGCCGTCACAGGACGGTGGCCGTGATAACTAGCATTGTGAGCGCGCGTGCGCCACCAGAGGCGCACTCGCACACTCACTGTGTTCGGGGGGGGGCCAGGGAGTGGGTAGGGCGGACTCGATCGCCGCCGGCTACCCGCGATGGCTCCCCCGCACTGAAAGAACGGAGGTCTGTGTAATTAAACGACCGCGCAATTGTCAGTTAAAGCGACGCAGTGCCGAATCGCAAAAAGTGCTGAAAGTGTGAAATCCTTCCGGGGCTGAAGTGGTAAAATTGTTACAATTGCGAGAATGCATTCCAAATACTCCAAGATAAAAGAAAACATTTCCTTCTAGGTCCTCACTATGACGATCCAAATAAAAAAAACTAGAGGTATATCCTTTTTATACAACTTTTTTACCAGCCTGCCAGTTTTGCTGATCTGACCTCCATGCTGAAAAAGGAAAAGGATCTAGGCATTACGTTTACAGACAATAATAGGGGGCGCCGATATTAAAGTGCTATACACGTGTAGTTGTGAACAATTGAGTCATAAAAAGAATAATCCTATAAAAATAAATAAAAACAATACACTTAATAAACCATTGAAAAAAGTGCACTATGCTAAAAGAATTCAATATATTCAGCTCTTCAAAAGTCCATATATTTCTTTAGTAGTGAATTTTCATTCCATATCACCATCACCAAAAAGCCTGAGATTACAGCAAATCACACCTGATGTGTTTGGTTAATATTGGCTTCTCACCAGAAGGATATGACCTCTTTAGTTAAAAAGAAGGTCAAACAAGCTTAGTTTGTGGGACTTTAGACTTGCTTGAATGCCAATGGAGATGTTCCAGGAAACCTTTACATGAATGTGACCTCCTCTCCACCAAGATGTCCCATTAAAAATAAAATATAAGAGATCCCGAGCATGCGTGTTTGCACTTCCAACTTTTTGTTGGCCAACTTCTATACACATGAGCCAACGATTGGCCAACGCCTTGTTAGCCAACAAAATTTTCTAGTCTCGTCTTCCAACTTCTGTTGGCCAACAATTGGAAATTGGCTGTTGGATCGTGCGTACTAACGGTCAGATTATCGCCCAACAGGCTGTTGGACAACCATTGCTGGCCAATTGTTGTACCATGTGAAGGGGCCTTAAGATGTTTTTGGAAGACCAGAACTGTCTTTATAGGGACTGGACTTGGATCCAGAAATATTATTTCTCTTTTCTCTTTCACACCTTAATGCAGTGGTTCTCAACTCCGGTCCTCAGGACCCCCCAACAGGCCAGGTTTTCAGTATTACCTTGGGGAGATGCAGACTAGAATGCTGCAATCACTCAGCAGCCAATGAGATCACCTGGGATGGATTTCAGTTATCCTGCAAGCCTGGCCTGTTGGGGGGTCCCGAGGACCGGAGTTGAGAACCACTGCCTTAATGGCAGCCAGACAATGTATCACTAGGCTGTGGAAGCAATCAAACCGTCCTCTATTTCAAACCCTAATATACCATTCTTAGAGAGAGCATAAACTAAGAATTTACTGTAGGTTCTACAAAACGATATTCCTTATGGGCATTCTATGCATTAAGGTGAAAAACCTTTTCACTTGCTTTACTTTCTGATAGTACACATTTGGGGCTTCATGTGGTAATGAAATGGCATATCCTGGCTGTACAAACCTACCTAGAAAATGGGGAAAACAGTTCTATGGACCATGTCTGTGGCAGTCAGCGTTTGGTCTCGTTGTGATCAGGATGTTGTTCTGGTGTCGAAAATCCTATCCCCCCAACCCACCCATCAGAGCCGACTGGTCCACAAAACCTATGACCTCTTCTGGAGGAAGAAACCCTCCTCCCAGCAGGTGAGGTACACTTCCAAAGGTGATTGCCCAACGGGGATAAAAGCCCATCCCACATCCATACTTCTATAAATTGAGCAACATAAAAAATAATCAGGATAATTGGTACTGAGCCTGTTCCGAACCAGGTGGATTTCTGACGTTCCAGTGTGCTTCTGCCAATAGGGTAAACCATATTGCCCAAATGGTAACGTTTTTTTTTCTATTTTCCTCTCATTATTGCATGGCAATAAAAACTATACTATAGCTATGGTTTACCCTGTTGACGGGATTGCACTGGAAAGGTAGGGTGAAATCACGTGTTTAGTGTAGGTGGGGGAAAGATTCTAGCTCACAGGGTATCTTAGGAAATCTGGTAAGCATGAGGGGATCAATAGGTTGCGCCACAACCCTTAGACCAGCCTTTCTCAACCTTTTCAATATAGAAGAACCCTTGAAATAATTCTCCGGTCTCAGGGAACCCCTGCTAAAAATTAAAAATCTACAACTCATGATACATTAGTGTGATGGTCAATGGGAAGAATGCTCCTTTCACTTGTGGTCATTGGGAAGAATGCTCCTTACACTTGTGGTCATTGGGAAGAATTACCCCCTTACAGATAGCTAAAAAGAATCAATGGTATCATTGGGAATTTATCTGAGAGGTAGAAATTGACCATTGCTCAAGGAACCCCTAGCAACCTCTGGAGGAACCCTGGTTGAGAAACCCTGCCTTAGGAGTATGACAGATTGTATGCAGGATTTGCATCTGCCTGTGTGTGTCCAGCCAGCTAGATTTGACTGAGTCGCCGTCCAGTGGTGGTCAGTGGTAATGCAGGCTGTGATGACTTTTTTTATCTGCCCAAGGTAAACTCACTCCTCATTCCTTCTCCACTAAACAATTATTTTGCTCTGATTAGCAAGTCACCATTGGTGTGATTCCTTGACATGGTTCATACAATTAAACACAGAAATTTGTATCCATTACCTCAAACTCCTGATGGTGTGTAGAGCTGGTACAAGTTTTCTTAATCCTTCATTTTGAACATTACATCCCTTTAGGTTTAGATGTTCTGTCTCTCTGCAGGATTCAAGGATGAAAGACAACACAGAGCAGTCTGCAGAGGTGAGAGTAATGCCAGAAAAGTCAATAACTCTATTTGCTCCGATACATTGTAACCCTAGATCCTTATTACCGCTCTCATGGAGACAGTAGAATACATTAAGAAGATCTCTGGAGCCCCTGATAGATTTGTCAGGTTTTTGGTCTTTTGCCATCCTCTGGATCCAGGAGATGACGTGGGTGGAAGTCTCAGCAGACATTTCTCCCACATGAGACTCTAACATGGATCTAGTAGAAGAGTCTGAGAGACCGCAGAGGAAACGAAGGAATATTTCAGCTCGGCCATCTTTGTACGATTCAGCCCTATCAAGTGATTCCTGTAATTTGTCAGGATCATAGTTAATAAAATGAAAAAAAGCAGCAAGGAACTCCTGAAGAGTGAAATGTAAGAAGGTGTAATTCTCATCAGGAGGCCGACCAGATCCCTTCATGAGACATGAAAAGAGATCATTATCAGTTCTCACGTTGAATGAGTCCAGATGGCGGCGATCAAATACAGTCATGTGATTCATGACTCCATTGTCTGCCATCTCCCCAATAGATATCAAATCCCGGGTGGTGTAATAGGGATTTGTGTATAAGGCCAGAACGTTGGAGACAAAGGCCACAATGAGTTGTGTCACAGTTTTGGGCAATGAGGTCATCATCTGACCCGTGGCTGTTGGTTTGGCTTTGAAGCACATTGATAGCACCGTACAGACGATCCAGCAGTAGGATGGGATATAACAGAAAGTGTACAGCGTGTCATTCTCCTGTACATAATGGAAAGCCTTCTCTGAGAGTTCCTTGTTTCCAAAGAAATGGTCAAAGTAGATCAGTTGGTCTTTGTGGTGGAATCCAATGATCTCAGTCATTCTCTGGAAATGCTTGGTGTTAATTGATGCCAGACTGGTTGGGCGGCTGGTTATCAGTATGGAGCAACCCATAAGAAGTCTATGTCTTACCAAACTTTCCACAATCACACCAACATTCTCTCTCTGTTTTGGATCAGTAGATATTCTGCTTGAGTTAAAATCAATACTTTCATCGAATCCATCAAATAAAAATAGAAGCCCCTCTGGATGTTGTAAAATGTTTCCAATCTGACTCTCCAAATGTGGATATTGTTGAAGAATCATCTCCTCCAAGCTGACCTCCCCCCGTTTATTAAGTTTTCGGAATTTGAAGAAGAAGACAAAAGCAAATCTCTGGTAGAGTTCTCCATTCACCCAATCATAGACAATCTTCTTCATCAGTGTGGTCTTCCCTATTCCCGGCACTCCGCTCACCATTACTGCATGTGGCACACATTGTGACTGGTGGCTCCAGCTGAACAGTTTGTTGGGCCAAATGTGTTCCTTGAACAGATCAATGGAGACAACACTCAGCTTCACATAACGCTCATTGATGGGGAATCTTTGTGCTTCCAGTGTAAGTCCTGGGAGTCTTGGTTCCACTAGAGCTTGAGTTTCCTTCACAAGATGTTGCTTGTGCTTTTTTTGAATATCTGGAAAGAATAAAAAAAAATATTTTTTAGTACAACCACTCCACACAAGTGTAATATTATAAAATACTCTCGGCTGTTGTCTCCATGCTGCCCAAACCCTCCTCTGACGACTCCTCCTGGGCTAACTACCGCCCGATCTCCTTACTCAACCAAGACATCAAACTTATGGCCAAAATTCTAGCCGCCCGTCTAAACAAGCTGGTAGGCTCCCTTATTCACAAGGACCAGGTGGGATTTATACCTGCCAGGCAAGCTGGGGAAAACATCCGTAGAGTGACACTCTTAACCCACATAGCCCGCACCCGCAATATCCCCACATGCTTATTGTCCTTGGACATTAGAAAGGCTTTTGATACTCTCTCCTGGCCCTACTTAACCCTAGTATTGAAAAAATGGGGATTCGGTCCTCATTTCCAGACCTGGATCACATCCCTTTACTCCTCTCCGTCAGCCTGCGTGAGATATGCAGGTTTCAAGTCTGACCCTTTTCCTATCCGCAGAGGCTCCCGTCCGGGATGCCCCCTGTCCCCCCTCCTCTTTGCCCTGGCTATTGAGCCCCTAGCACAATTGATTCGATCAAATCCGAACATAAAGGGAATTGAGGTGTGGGGACATCACCACACACTTTGCCTCTTTGCGGACGACGTCCTCCTATTCCTCACCTCCCCTCTCATTTCGTCCCCCAACCTGCTCCGGACTCTATCTGATTTTGCTGCAGTCTCTGGTCTGAATGTTAACCCCGAGAAATCTAAGATGCTAAACATTTCCCTCGACCCCAACGAGCAAACACACCTACAACAAACCCTCCCTTTTGCTTGGGCTATGACTAGTCTCCCCTATCTTGGGATACATCTCCCCCCCAATCCATCTGACATGTACGTCGTAAACTACCCCCCTATGCTATCCCATCTCTCACGCTTGATGTCGAGTTGGTCGAAACTCCCCTTCGCTTGGCTTGGTCGAATCTCCGCGGTCAAAATGTCCAATTTGCCGAAAATACTTTACCTCTTTAGGGTTCTTCCAGTCGAAGTACCCTCTCATTACCTAAGAATCCTACAGCGGAGAACCTTCCAATACATCTGGGGCAATTTGCGACCCCGCGTATCTAAGCGCATCCTGTTCTCTCCTAAAGCAAAAGGTGGCTTGGGTGTACCTCACTTTGCTAGATACTTCCAGTCCGCGCAATTAGCTCCCTTATCCAAATGGCATGCCACACATGAGACACCCTTATGGGTATCGCTCGAAGCGGTCGGCTGTGACCCCCCTGTCCACGGCCAACCTCCTTTGGCTCTCTCCAAAAGATCGGGGACCCGCCCGTAACCCTGTTACTGCCCATAACCTTAAGTTATGGGACAGACTTAAAGCGGAGGTCCGGGCTAAAAAAAAAAAATTAAAAGTCAGCAGCTACACATACAGTAGCTGCTGACTTTTAATATTAGGATACTTACCTGTCCTGGACTCCAGCGATGTCGGCACCCGCCGCCGATCTTCGGATCGGGGGACGGGTGCAGCCGCCTCCATCGCGGGTAAGGGAACCCGGACGTGTAAGCAGTACAGCTTCACGCCGGGCACCTTACCGCGCATGCGCGAGCTCTGCCACGCTCTGCTACTGGCCAGGCGGCCAGTAGCAGAGCGAGCAGGGAGGAGGGAGCCGGCTTCTGATGTCAGCGGCCGCGTCCGCCGGCCAGAACTCCCGGAAGTGTGGAAAAGGACACCTGTCTAAAGACAGGTGTCCTCTTCCCCCTCCCCCCCGAAAGGTGCCAAATGTGACACCTGAGGGGGGGAGGAATCGAACCAGCGGAAGTTCCACTTTAGGGTGGAACTCCGCTTTAAACAGCAGGCAGGTCTACAATCCCCACACAATCCCATGCTTTCCTTTCTTAAAAATCCTTCCTTCTACCCGGCTTGGTCGTCCCCAGCTTCATTTATCAGATGGACGGAAGCGGGCCTTTTGAGAGCTCACGCTTTCATCACGCCTGATTCAGTCAAATCATTTCCCTCTCTTCAGGAGCAATTCCAGCTCCCCAGCTCCGAACTTTTCAGATATCTACAACTGAAACATTTCTTCAGCCCACATATACGCACCAGTCCCTCTCTGCCTATTTTTTCTCCATTCGAACACCTCTGTAAATCGGACCCCCACGCTAGGGGCATTATATCCACGCTCTACACCCTCCTACTCGACCCCCTACACACGGCCCAAATCCCTTATGTCAAAGCTTGGGAAAAAGACCTTCAACAACCCATAGATCCCGAGGACTGGGTAGACATCTGGGACTCAACCAAATCCTCTTCCCAGAATATTGTGGCACTTGAAACTTCCTACAAAGTTCTCATGAGGTGGTACCTTGTCCCAGCCCGAATAAATAAGTTCCTGCCCTCATACTCCCCGCTCTGCTTCAGAGGTTGCTCAGACACCGGTACCCACATACACATATGGTGGGATTGTTCGATTGCTCAAAGATTCTGGGCCCAAATATTTGAAATTATCACTAAACTCATGGGCAGCCCTGTAGCCCTTGACCCTAGAACGGCTCTTCTGAACCTAAAACCTCCAGATCTTTTCAAATTTAAACTCCTCCTGCAGGTCACCACAGCGGCAAAACAAACCATTGCCCACGCATGGAAATCCCCGCAGCTTCCCGTTGCTGAAACCAAAAATAGAGTCACGAAAGCCATGATTCACGCCAGAATCTAAGCCATAGTCACTGACAAGCTCCCCAAACATATGGACCCCATGGCTAACTCACTTTGCCCCTCCGGGCTTTGACATCTCTCGCTTCCAGCCCTGAGCATCCTTCTTTCAGCCTTACCCACCTTCTACAGTCCTTCAGGTTAGCCACTTGAGTTCTCACGACCGGGCCTCCCCAACCCTGCCACCTCCCCCCTGTCTCTCCCTTTTTCTTCCCCTCATCTCTTCTCCCCCCTTCACCCGGGGTCTATCCCGTCCCCCTCCCCTTTTTCCTCGCTCTCTGGGAACTCTCTACTCCCTAACAACTATTCCCTACTCCCCCCTCTTTCCCTCCTTTCCTATCGGAACGATAACGCTGACTCTTCTGCACCAGGACACCACTAACCCTTGGACAGGCACTTACCTGACCTGATCTCAAACCTCCGGCCTCAGAGGCTGGAAGCTCCAGCTCACGGGAACCCGTCCTACTTAACAGTCCACACTACCGTATCCTCTTCCCCCTCTCTAACTCTACCTGTTTGGTTAGCGACAACCTAGAATCTTTCATTTCAACCAGCCTGTCTATATAACTCATGTTTGACTTTGGTCTGTTCCTGGAACCATGAAGCATCCTATGTAATGTTATTGTTTCTTCAATAAAAATTTTTGAACCTAAAAATATTATAAAATACAACTGATATACACTATATTGCCAAAAGTATTGGGACACCTGCCTTTACACGCACATAAACTTTAATGGCATCCCAGTCTTAGTCCGTAGGGTTCAATATTGAGTTGGCCCACCAGAAGCGCATTTTGTGAGGCCAGGCACTGATGTTGGATGAGAAGGCCTGGCTCGCAGTCTCCACTCTAATTGATTCCAAAGGTGTTCTATCGGGCTGAGGTCAGGACTCTGTGCAGGCCAGTCAAGTTCCTCCACCCCAAACTCACTCATCCATGCCTTTATGGACCTTGCTTTGTGCACTGGTGTGCAGTCATGTCGGAACAGGAAGGGGCCATCCCCAAACTCTTCCCACAAAGATGGGAGCAAGAAATTGTCCAAAATGTCTTGGTATGCTGATGCCTTTAGAGTTCCCTTCACTGGAACTAAGGGGCCAAGCCCAACCCCTGAAAAACAACCCCACCCCCTTCACAAAACGTTACACTTGGCACAATGCAGTCAGGCAAGTACTGTTCTCCTGGTCCATCAGATTGCCAGATAGATAAGTGTGGTTTGTCACTCCAGAGAACGTCTCCACTGCTCTAGAGTCCAGTGGCGCGTGCTTCACAGCACTGCATCCGATGCTTTGCAGTAAACCGAGTTATGTAAGGCTTGGATGCAACTGTTCGGCCATGGAAATCCATTCCATGAAGCTCTCTACACGGTTGTTGTGTTAATTTGAAGGCCACACAAACTTTGGAGGTCTAGCTATTGACTCTGCAGACAGTTGGCGACTTCTGCGCACTGTGAGCTTCAGCATGCGCTGACCCCGCTCCATCATGTTACACGGCTTGCCACTTCGTGGTTGAGTTGTTGTTTTTCCCAGTTGCTTCCACTCTTAATACACTTACAGTTGACCGTGGAATATTTAGTAGCAAGTAAATTTCAGGAATGGACTTATTGCACAGGTGACAACCTATCACGGTACCACGCTTGAATTCATTGAGCTCCTAAGAATGACCCATTCTTTTACAAATGTTTCAGTCTTCATGCCTAGGTGATTGATTTAATACACATGTGGCCATGGAAGTGATTGGAACAGCTGAATCCAATGATTTGGAGGGGTGTCCCAATACTTTTGGCAATATAGTGTATGAATAAGTGTAGCAACACGTGATCTGATGCGAACATAATGAGCCCAAATTAATAACAAAAACAGTTCCTGCACTTCAGTCTCCCAAGCAAATCCAAACGATGAAGTAAAATGATGGCTATTCCTCCCACTGACACCAATGATGGGGCACTATTCCTCACATTGACACCAATAATGGGGCACTATTCCTCCCACTGACACCAATGATGGGGCACTGTTCCTCCCACTGACACCAATGATGGGGCACTATTCCTCCCACTGACACCAATGATGGGGCACTATTCCTCCCACTGACACCAATGATGGGGCACTATTCCTCACATTGACACCAATGATGGGGCACTATTCCTCCCACTGACACCAATGATGGGGCACTATTCCTCCCACTGACATCAATGATGGGGCACTATTCCTCCCACTGACATCAATGATGGGGCACTATTCCTCTTACTGACACCAATGATGGGGCACTATTCCTCCCACTGACACCAATAATGGGGCACTATTCCTCCCACTGACACCAATGATGGGGCACTATTCCTCTTACTGACACCAATGATGGGACACTATTCCTCACATTGACACCAATGATGGGACACTATTCCTCCCACGGACATCAATGATGGGG
>BLSH010116159.1:121227-137513 GCA_018402905.1 Glandirana rugosa
AACGACAGACACGGGGACAAGTCTTCTAAAGTGGTGTGAAAGACAGGGACGCTTTAGACCTAAAATTTTTATAACCCAACAACACCTTTGTTCCTAACCACTATTTCGGAGTCACCTCTGAGGAAAAAGGGTATTATTGAGGATGTCCTCACTTAAAGGGAAGGATCCCCTTCTAAAAGACAGTGAAGGACAACAGAGGGAGACAAACATTCACCCTACAAACATTGATCCCCAGGCAGACACACACACACACACACACACACACACACATATATATGTGTGTCATAGAGTGTTTTCATTCATGTGGGGAGTGTAAACACATTGTAGCAAAGTGTCATTTCTTCAGTGTTGTCACATGAAAAGATAGAATAAAATATTTACACAAATGTGAGGGGTGTACTTACTTTTGTGAGATACTGTGTGTATATATACACACACACACACACACACACACACACACAGACGGACCCCTAGTTACAAACATCCCACTTACAAACAGAGGGAGACAACAGGAAGTGACAGAAAATCTTCCCCTAGGAAGGGAAATTCACTCCTGTAGGAGTTATTATGGGAAAAAGGAGTCTCCACTGAGGCTTTATCACCAATCCTTGTTTCCACAACAACCCAATATTTTTAAAATCCAGATTTCGCAGGGACAGAAAGTGTGGTGAAATCTTCTGAACAGGGGCACAGACAGCAAAGGAAATGCTACAGAGGTGTTACCCCTTTCCTATGCTATCCAAAAAGCTTAAAAATGATTCTTTTGGCTGGAGCTACACTTAAAAAACGTCCTCGTTCCCACTTACAAACAAATTCAACGTAACCACTTCCACACTGCCTACTGTATATGCACGGCATCAGTGTGGACGTGTCCCGCGAATCGCCTTAAAAAATTGGCAATCTGTGGGTGGACGCTATGGGGCGCGCGCCTGCCGTACTCCTGAGGAGTGTGCCCGCAGCTCGGGCGGACCCGATGTCCGCCGGCGAGCCGTGATGAGCGGCCACAGCCAAAGAATGGGGAACAGCGGATGTAAACACGGCGGTTCCCCATTCTAACAGTGCAGGCATGGGAGATCTACTGATCCCTGTCACTGGGATCAGTTAGATCTCTCATGCCCCTGGTAGCCCAACCCCCCCACAGTAAGAACACCCAGGGAACACAGTTACCCCCTTCACTACCCCCTGTAGGTTAACCCCTTCACTGCCAATGACATTTATACAGTAATCAGTGGACATTTAAATTTCTGATCGCTGTATAAATGTCATTGGTCCCAAAAAAGTGTCAAAAATGTCCGACATGTCCACCCCAATATCGCAGTACCACTAAAAATCGCAGATAGCCGCCATTACTAATAAAAAATAAAAACCCCAGAAATGAATTCTCATCATCCGTAAACGCATCCAATTTTGCGCAAAGCAATCAAAAAACACCGATTGCGGGGTTTTTTTTACCAAAAATATGAGGAAGAATATAAATCGGCCAAAACCGGTGAAAAAAAATGTTTTATATATTTTTTTGGATTTGTATTTTAACAAAAAGTGAGGAATTTGTTTTTTTTTGCAAAATTGTCGCTCTTCTTTTGTTTATAGCGGCGATCAGAAATGACGCAGAAGGGATCAAATACCACCAAAAGGAAGCTCTATTTGTGGGAAAAAAAGGACGCAAATTTCGTTTGGGTACAACGCCGCATGACCACGCAATTGTCAGTTAAAGCGACGCAGTGCCGAATCGCAAAAAGTGCTCTGGTCCTAAAGGGGGAAATCCTTCCGGGGCTGAAGTGGTTAAGAACAAACCTACAGACCCTATTGTGTTTGTAACCCGGGGACCGCCTGTATATTTTCTTTTTTTTTTTTACTCACTTTGGTTTGTTTACAATTCCTCTCCTGCTAGAAGAGGAAGAAACAATGTAACCCTTCATTCAGAAGAGGAAGATACAATGTAACTCTTCATTCAGAAGAGGAAGATACAATGTAACTCTTCATTCAGAAGAGGAAGATACAATGTAACTCTTCATTCAGAAGAGGAAGACACAATATAACTCTTCATTCAGAAGAGGAAGATACAATGTAGCTCTTCATTCAGAAGAGGAAGATACAATGAAACTCTTCATTCAGAAGAGGAAGATACAATGTAACTCCATTCAGAAGAGGAAGATACAATGTAACTCTTCATTCAGAAGAGGAAGATACAATGTAACTCTTCATTCAGAAGAGGAAGATACAATGTAACGCTTCATTCAGAAGAGGAAGATACAATGTAACGCTTCATTCAGAAGAGGAAGATACAATGTAACTCTTCATTCAGAAGAGGAAGATACAATGTAACTTCATTCAGAAGAGGAAGATACAATGTAACTCTTCATTCAGAAGAGGAAGAAACAATGTAACTCTTCATTCAGAAGAGGAAGATACAATGTAACGCTTCATTCAGAAGAGGAAGATACAATGTAACTCTTCATTCAGAAGAGGAAGATACAATGTAACGCTTCATTCAGAAGAGGAAGATACAATGTAACTCTTCATTCAGAAGAGGAAGATACAATGTAACTCTTCATTCAGAAGAGGGATGCAAACACAGGGGTGGGCTTTACAGTGACTGATCACTGTGATAACCAACCAGAGGCTATCACAGCAATCAGGTGACCCGGAGCCGACATTTCCGGGTCCCGATCGTTAGTACGAAACAAGGGGGGGGTCTCAGTGAGAGGCCGGTCTCTGTGCTGGGAGTGCGCGGTGCATATATGCGGCCACACAGGAAAAATCCCACTTCTGTGAGTCGCATATATGTGTGCGGTCAGCGGAAAGGGGTTTAATTCTTAACCAACTTAAGACCGCCCAGAGCACTTTTACTGCAGGCGAGTGGCACTGGTAGGTTGATTACGGTAACTCACCGCTTTCTGCTGCCGGGGGACTATGTAGTCGCTATGCTATCACAGGATCACAATGTCATCAAAGCTGTTATTAATGCATTTCATTCATACCAGCTGTGATTCCTATAGAGTGGTGCTCTGATCACATGATACCTGGGTCAATCACAACACCCTGTACCATGTGATAGCTGTAGACAATCTCAGCACACAATAGTAATCACAGCTGTTATGAAAGTAACTCATTCATGACAGTTCAGAACATTGCTGCTACAGTGATAATCACTGTAACAGCAATCAAAGTTTAAAAAAGAAAACATTCCCTTACCCCCCACCCTTACCTACAGTGTCACTAACTGAACTGCTCCAATGAAAGTATTATAAAAAAAATATTTAAAAAACAGAAAAATAAAAAATGAATTACTTGTTTTTCTTTTTGCCATACAGTCACCAGTCAGTGTCCTTGATCACCGCCACACCAGTCATATGATGATCAGGGCCGGCTCTACCACTAGGCGGACTAGGCAGCCGCCCAGGGCCCTCTAGGCAGCCGCCTAGGGCGCACTGCTGCCTTGGGGAGCAGCCACAGCTCCTGGGTCCCCTCCAGAGGATCGGTTCCCCCCTGGCAGGTCGTGGCAGGAGTGTAGCGGGAGGAGAGGCAGCTCCCAGGGCTCTATCTGGCTGGTGGCTGGTGCAGAATAGCTGCGCAGGGAGAAGAAGCAGGCAGATCCCTCCCCTTCCCCACGAGCCAGGGGCGGCGCCAGGTGGGTGCTTAGTCCTCCACTCCGTCGGGTCGCAAAGGGGACAGGCAGGAGCAGCCAGCTGCGTGGATCAGCCAACCATGCTGCTGGGATTGTAACCACACACAACTTCGTGCTCCAAAGCTCAGGGAATCAAGCTACCGGCATTCTCATCATGTGAAACCAGCTCAACGAACCCTGCTGGAGAGACGGGTAACAATGAGCAGTGTGTTGAGCATCGTGAGCTGCAATTCTCCCCTGTGCTTGTGTCCTATATTGGAGCAGGAACTTGATGTCAGCTGTTTGTGAAGGGGGAGGAGCTGGAGGAGACCCCATCAGCCTGATGTCAGCACAGGTGTCTCCGCAGAGCCTGGTCCGCTGTCTGAAGATAAAGTGAGTTGTATATATTACCCTATCCTGTGTATATATTACCCTATCCTGTGTATATATTACCCTATCCTGTGTATATATTACCCTATCCTGTGTATATATTACCCTATCCTGTGTATATATTAACTCTATCATATGTATATATTACCCTACCCTGTGTATATACTACCCTATCCTGTGTATATATTACCCTATCCTGTGTATATATTACCCTATCCTGTGTATATACTACACTATCCTGTGTATATATTACCCTATCCTGTGTATATATTACCCTATCCTGTGTATATATTAACTCTATCATATGTATATATTACCCTACCCTGTGTATATACTGCCCTATCCTGTGTATATATTACCCTAGCCTGTGTATATATTACCCTACCCTGTGTATATATTACCCTATCCTGTGTATATATTACCCTACCCTGTGTATATATTACCCTATCCTGTGTATATATTACCCTACCCTGTGTATATATTACCCTATCCTGTGTATATATTACCCTATCCTGTGTATATACTACTCTACCCTGTGTATATATTACCCTATCCTGTGTATATATTACCCTATCCTGTGTATATACTACACTATCCTGTGTATATATTACTCTATCATATGTATATATTACCCTACCCTGTGTATATACTGCCCTATCCTGTGTATATATTACCCTATCCTGTGTATATATTACCTTATCCTGTGTATATATTACCCTACCCTGTGTATATATTACCCTATCCTGTGTATATATTACCCTATCCTGTGTATATATTACCCTACCCTGTGTATATATTACCCTATCCTGTGTATATATTACCCTATCCTGTGTATATATTACCCTATCTTGTGTATATATTACCCTAGCCTGTGTATATACTGTCCTATCCTGTGTATATATTACCCTAGCCTGTGTATATACTGTCCTATCCTGTGTATATACTACCCTATCGTGTGTATATATTACCCTATCCTGTGTATATACTACCCTATCCTGTGTATATATTACCCTAGCCTGTGTATATACTGTCCTATCCTGTGTATATATTACCCTATCCTGTGTATATACTACCCTATCCTGTGTATATATTACCCTATCCTGTGTATATACTACCCTATCCTGTGTATATATTACCCTATCCTGTGTATAGACTACCCTATCCTGTGTATATATTACCCTATCCTGTGTATATACTACCCTGTCCTGTGTATATATTACCCTATCCTGTGTATATATTACCCTATCCTGTGTATATATTACCCTATCCTGTGTATATATTACCCTACCCTGTGTATATATTACCCTATCCTGTGTATATACTACCCTATCCTGTGTATATATTACCCTATCCTGTGTATATACTACCCTATCCTGTGTATATACTATCCTATCCTGTGTATATATTACCCTAGCCTGTGTATATATTACCCTATCCTGTGTATATATTACCCTAGCCTGTGTATATACTACCCTATCCTGTGTATATACTACCCTATCCTGTGTACATATTACCCTATCCTGTGTATATACTACCCTATCCTGTGTATATACTACCCTATCCTGTGTATATATTACCCTAGCCTGTGTATATACTGTCCTATCCTGTGTATATATTACCCTATCCTGTGTATATATTACCCTATCCTGTGTATATATTACCCTATCCTGTGTATATATTACCCTATCCTGTGTATATATTACCCTACCCTGTGTATATATTAACTCTATCATGTGTATATATTACCCTACCCTGTGTATATATTACCCTATCTTGTGAATATATTACCCTACCCTGTGTATATATTACCCTAGCCTGTGTATATATTACCCTAGCCTGTGTATACTGCCTTAGCCTGTCTATATACTACCCTATCCTGTGTATATATTACCCTATCCTGTGTATATACTACCCTATCCTGTGTATATATTACCCTATCCTGTGTATATACTACCCTATCCTGTGTATATATTACCCTAGCCTGTGTATATACTGTCCTATCCTGTGTATATACTACCCTATCCTGTGTATATATTACCCTAGCCTGTGTATATACTGTCCTATCCTGTGCATATACTACCCTAGCCTGTGTATATACTACACTATCATGTGTATATATTACCCTATCCTGTGTATATATTAACCTATCCTGTGTATATATTACCCTAGCCTGTGTATATACTGTCCTATCCTGTGTATATACTACCCTATCCTGTGTATATATTACCCTAGCCTGTGTATATACTGTCCTATCCTGTGTATATACTACCCTATCCTGGGTATATACTACCCTATTCTGTGTATATATTACCCTAGCCTGTGTATATACTGTCCTATCCTGTGTATATATTACCCTATCCTGTGTATATATTACCCTATCCTGTGTATATATTACCCTAGCCTGTGTATATATTACCCTATCCTGTGTATATATTACCCTATCCTGTGTATATATTACCCTATCCTGTGTATATATTACCCTACCGTGTGTATATATTACCCTATCTTGTGAATATATTACCCTACCCTGTGTATATATTACCCTAGCCTGTGTATATATTACCCTAGCCTGTGTATACTGCCTTAGCCTGTCTATATACTACCCTATCCTGTGTATATATTACCCTATCCTGTGTATATACTACCCTATCCTGTGTATATATTACCCTATCCTGTGTATATACTACCCTATCCTGTGTATATATTACCCTATCCTGTGTATATACTGTCCTATCCTGTGTATATATTACCCTAGCCTGTGTATATACTGTCCTATCCTGTGTATATATTACCCTATCCTGTGTATATATTACCCTAGCCTGTGTATATACTACCCTATCCTGTGTATATATTACCCTAGCCTGTGTATATACTGTCCTATCCTGTGTATATACTACCCTATCCTGTGTATATATTACCCATGCCTGTGTATACTGCCTTAGCCTGTCTATATACTACCCTATCCTGTGTATTAACTACCCTATCCTGTGAATATATTGCCCTATCCTGTGTATACTGCCCTAGCCTGTGTATATACTGTCCTATCCTGTGTATATATTACCCTATCCTGTGTATATATTACCCTAGCCTGTGTATATACTGCCCTATCCTGTGTATATATTACCCTAGCCTGTGTATATACTACCCTATCCTGTGTATATATTACCCTACCCTGTGTATATATTACCCTATCCTGTGTATATATTACCCTATCCTGTGTATATACTACCCTATCCTGTGTATATATTACCCTACCCTGTGTATATATTACCCTATCCTGTGTATATATTACCCTAGCCTGTGTATATATTACCCTATCTTGTGAATATATTACCCTACCCTGTGTATATATTACCCTATCCTGTGTATATATTACCCTATCTTGTGAATATATTACCCTATCTTGTGAATATATTACCCTACTCTGTGTATATATTACCCTAGCCTGTGTATACTGCCTTAGCCTGTCTATATACTACCCTATCCTGTGTATATATTACCCTATCCTGTGTATATATTACCCTATCCTGTGTATATATTACCCTATCTTGTGTATATATTACCCTATCCTGTGTATATATTACCCTATCTTGTGAATATATTACCCTACCCTGTGTATATATTACCCTAGCCTGTGTATATATATTACCCTAGCCTGTGTATACTGCCTTAGCCTGTGTATATACTACCCTATCCTGTGTATATACTACCCTATCCTGTGTATATATTACCCTATCCTGTGTATATACTACCCTATCCTGTGTATATATTACCCTATCCTGTGTATATATTACCCTTTCCTGTATAAATATTACCCTAGCCTGTGTATATATTACCCTAGCCTGTGTATATATTACCCTAGCCTTTCCATATGCCAGCAGACCACGGCTGGAGTAAGGAAGAGAGCCGGTTCCGGGTTCAGAGGCGCAGGTGCGTGCCTGTGAACAATGGCTGAAGTAATAGGTGGAGAGGCGCTGCAAAAAATCTCCACCATATACATGGGCAGGACAAAGGGGGTGGAGTCAGGGGTGGGGCCAATGGGAGCGGGGGGCAAAATTAGGTTTCGCCTAGGGTGTCAAAACTCCTTGCACCATCCCTGATGATGATGCTGTACGGAACCGGTGACAGTAGGTAAAAAAAAAAATTGTGCAAAAAAAAAAAACATTTCATTTCATCATTTTCCAAAAAATTTGGACAAAAAATTGACAACTTAAAAAAACTCGCCATGTCTCAATACTAAATAGTTGGCGAGTGCTGCACCACACATCTAATTTTTAAATACCTTGGACTGTCAACTTTCCAAAAAAGAGGCCATTATACTCTGGTATACAGGTGTGCCAGCGGCCGCAGGACGAGGGCCGTCATCGCGCACGGTGGGCAGGGTCGCACCGCATGCTCTAGGGCCCAGAAGATCTCCACCCCTTGCTGGGATCTGTTTGATCTTTGGATTTCACTATAACCTTCCTCCTACTTGTGTTATTAAACTTTGTATAATAAATTATATTTGTTCATCTACTTTGATTAGTATTTGTGCCTACAAAGTCCCACTCCTGGAGGGTTTGTCTGTAAATGGTCATGAAGGGGGGAAATCTTCCGGAGGTCAAGTGCTTAACCAGAAGGGGTGACCCCCATTAGCAGATTTCCCCCACTTCCCACTCTTATAGCTTGGGGTTTGGCTTTAAGAGTCTCTTACTGACACATAATTTGGTTACAGATCATTTAGAAATACGAACTAATCCGGATACCAACATTTTTAGGTAAAGTTGATCCAGGGAAAATCCGATTGCCTCTCGGGGGATCAGGAAGGAATTTTTTCCCCCGCTACAGCAAATTGGATCATTGGCTTTGCTGGGGTTTTTCGCCTTCCTCTGGATCTACTGTAGGTATAGGAGTGTGTATTGTATGATTTGTTTCCCTTTTTATTGGTTGAAGTAGATGGACTTTTTTCAACCTGACTAACTGTGTGACTATGAGGTTGATTTACTAAAGGCAAAGCCACTCTGCACTACAAGTGCACTTGGAAGTGCGGTCGCAGGAGATCTGAGGGGGGCATGCAAGGAAAATAAAAAACAGAATTTTTTCTTGTACGTGATTGGATGATAAAATCAGCAGAGCTTCCCCTCATTTCAGATCTTCCCATCAGATCTACAGCGACTGCCCTTCCAAGTGCACTTGCAATGCAGAGTGGCTTTGCCTTTAGTAAATCAACCCCTATGTATCTAAGTAACAAGGTATCTAAGTAACAATGTATCTAAGTAACTATGTATCTAAGTAACTATGTATCTAAGTAACAATGTATCTAAGTAACTATGTATCTAAGTAACTATGTATCTAAGTAACAATGTATCTAAGTAACTATGTGAATATCTCTTTCTTACCTGCGGGTTTATGACATTTCGGGAATGCAGTTCTCTCAGGAGGGACTCGGTGTCCATAGTCTGCAGGATAAACGTCAGATCTTCTCTATAATACTGGAATAGCAGCCTCAGCGATTTCTCATCATAGCTGTGCAGTCGCTGGCAGAATCTCCCGATGTCCTCTGATGAAAATAAAATTTACAGGTTTATGGACTGAATTCAGGTTTTATATCATCTGTGAGAAAGCTCCTAGAAATATGTGGTCCCCCCCCCCGAAGTCATTTAATTTTACCCATAAATCCTCCATATCCAGAGAAGAATGCCACCTCCTCTCCAGATGGTAGAAGGACCCCCAATCTCTACACACAATTTTTCCTGACGCTCCACCTGTTGGAAATGTGAATCTGCGGAGGGATCATTCCGGCACATTTGGTGGGGATGTCCTTTAATACAACCCCAATGGTCACAGCTTTTCTCCATGCACAACGCCGTCTACAATGAATCTCCAACGCCCTCACCGGAAACGGCACTTTTATCCATAATACCGCGCTCTCTGGTCTCTCAAAAGAGGGGACCTCTTCGCAGCGAGACAATTAATCCCACTATTTTGGAAAACGACTACCACCCCCCTTTATCCATGTGGGTTTCCACTCTTAACGATATAATTCGCATGGAAGAGATGCTAGCTCTTGATAACGATACTTTTGACAAGTTTAAGGGCCAGTTCACACCACATGCAGTCCAGTGCGTTTTTATTCTGCATCAAAAACGCATGGATAATTGGTTTATATGGTTTCCAATGGCATAGTTCACACCGGTGCAGTCAGTTCCAGCTCCAGAAAAAAAAGTAGAACATGCTGCATTTTTCATGCACTGAACTGTACTGGAACGCGGTAAAATGCACCAAAAACGCACTGGAACGCACCTACATGCACCAAAAACGCACTGGAATGCACATGTCCTAACAAAAAAAGGGGGAAAAACTGCACTAGACTGCATCAAAAACGCATCAAAAACGCACCGGAATGGACCGGAAATGCGTCAAAAACGCGCATGCAGAAAAGCATCTGGAACGCATCCGGACTGTGTTTCTATGGTGTGAACTGGCCCTAAGGGTCTATGGCTCCCATGGATGGACTTCTCTTCTTTGGACACCCTGAGGGCCAGTTCACAGCATAGAAACACAGTCCATGTGCGTAACAGGTGCTTTTCTGCAGGCACGTTTTTGATGCAGTCCAGTGCTTTTCCCCCCTCTCTTTTGGTAACCTTAAGGGCCAGTTCCAGTGCTTTTTTATGCTTTCTGGTGCATTTCTGGTACATTCCGGTGCGTTTTCACACTTTCCGGTGCATTTTTTGTACGTTCCGGTGCGTTTTATATGCTTTCCGGTGCGTTTCTGGTACGTTCCGGTGCGTTTCTGGTACGTTCTGGTGCATTCCAGTACAGTTCAGTGCAGAAAAAATGCAGCATGTTCTACTTTTTTTTCTGGAACTGACCGCACTGAAACTAACCGCACTGGTGTGAACTATGCCATTGAAAACCATATAACCCACTATCCATACGTTTTTGATGCATATAAAAAACGCACTGGTCTGCATGTGGTGTGAACTGACCCTGAAACAGATGCTATCCACAGTCACTTGAAGGGACACTCGAACCGAACCCCGTCATTGGGCTGCCAACCCAAGGTTCGCTCACTCCACTCTACTCCTTTTTCCTATCCCCACCTATGGGGGGGTCTCTTTTCTTACCCCTATCACTTTCCTTTCTCTACTTTCTTTCTTTTATTCTTATTTCCCTACTTTTCTGCATGCCAACCCCGTGGTAGACTGTAATTTGTCTTTACGCAAAAACCCTATTTTAGAACTGCATTTAATGTACTTTCAGTTTTTATGTAGTTATTCCCAGCTGCTAACCAATACCTACCTGAACTACATGAAAGAGACCAGGGGCGTATTTACCACAAGGCAAACAAAGCGCTTGCCTTGGGTGCCATTTTGCAGGGGGGGGGCATCACCTCTAGGCAAAAGGGCAGAAGTGGCTCTTTAACCACTTGCCGACTGCTGGCCGTCCAAAGACGTCCTTGTCTTTGAGCTCCGATACCTGAATGATGCCGGCACCTACAGGCAACATTCAGATATCATTTTATTCCACCGGCGATTCTCTGTACCATGAGAATGATCATAGCGGCAGTTCAGCCGCTTGATCGTTCTTATAGGCAATGAGAGGGGACGTCCCCCACCTCCCGTCGTCCTCCGGTGCTTCTCCTGGGCCGCCCGTGCCATCAGCGGCCCGGAAAACAGATCCGTCGCCGGCTGAAGTTGAGCATAGAGATGACTGATGACCAGATGGTCACCAGTCATCTCTATCAGAGGTCCGGGCGCGACGCATGACGTCACGTCCGGGTCACGTGATGTAAACAATGCCCGTGAAATCGGCTGAAAAGACCGAGATCACTGGGTTTTTTTTTCTGATCTCGGTCTTTCCAGCCTGGAGGAGAGATGTGGGGGGAGGGGAGGTCTTATTGACCTCAGATCTCTCCATAAAGAGTACCTGCCATGCCCTATTCCTATTACAGGGGATGTTTACATTCCTTGTAATAGGAATAAAAGTGATCAAAAAAAAAAATTTAAAAGAGAAAGTGTAAAAATAAAAAAATAAAGGTAAAATAAATAATAAAAAAATCGAAAGCACCCCATCCCCGCGACCTCGCGCACAGAAGCGAATGCATACGTAAGTCGCGCCCGCATATGTAAACTGTGTTCAAATCACACATGTGAGGTATCGCCACATGCGTTAGAGCGAGAGCACTAATTCCACCACTAGACCTCCTCTAAACATGTAACCAGTAAATTTTTTTTAAAGGATTGCCTATGGAGATTTTTAAGTACTAAAGTTTGGCGCCAATTTACGAGTGGGCACAATTTTAAAGCATGACATGTTGGGTATCTATTTACTCGGCATAACATCATCTTTCACAATATACAAAACAATTGGGCTAACTTAACTGTTCTGTTTTTCGTTAATTCATGAAAATTTTTTTATTTCCAAAAAAAAAAAGGTGTTTGAAAAAGTGCTGTGCAAATACCGCGTTGCAATGACCGCCATTTTATTCCCTAAGATCTCTGCTAATATATATATATATATAATGTTTGGGGGTTCTGAGTAATTTTCTAGCAAAAAAATGATGATTTTTACATGTAGGAGGAAAAGTGTCATCATTGGCCTGGGTGGTGAAGTGGTGAACCAGTTCCCAATGCTGGACTTTCAGTGGTTGTACCGGGATGATATACAGCTGCAGGCATCACCCCTGTACCGTTTTTAGAGCCAGCGGTTGGCTCTCTATTATAAGCAGCAGGAGGGGATGCCCATCCCACCCCATAGCACCGCTTCCCCAGCTCTCTCTGGGCTCTCCTGTCCCACCGGCAGACCCAAGTGACCAGCCAACGCATCTGTCAGCTGGCTTGCAAGCCAAGCAAAGCTGGGATCGGCTTTGATCGGCTGTTCATAGCAATAACATGACATGACATAGACATAGACATAACTTCCAAAGCAAAAGAAAAGAATCCTTAAGCGCTAAACCTTGGATCATAGGAGAAAAATGGATTCAATTAATGGGTAATCTGCTGAACCCAGTGCAGCTGAGCAAAGACATCTGGAAATGTAACTTGCAGAGAAATGGAGGGAGGTCAGCGCTCAATGGGTTAAGGGAGAAAATAAATGCCAAGTCAATGGGACCCAGAGATGATAATAAGAAACACCATTTATTTACCGTATATACTCTATATACTTGGGTATAAGTCAAGTTTTTCAGCACATTTTTTGTGCTGAAAAAGACCCCCCTCGACTTATACCCGAGTCAGTGTCTGTGGGTGATCAGTAGTTTCACATTAAACAGAGCTGTGCTGCTTCTAAGAGCCGCTCTGTGCTTGTAACTGTGACTAATCACATTGGAATGCAGAGAATGCTGAGAGAGGTGTCAGATTTTCAGCTTGATGTCAGCAGGTAGGCGGGACAAGCTGATGTCAGCTGTTCAGTCCCGCCCACCTCCTGATCTCAGTGAAGAGCTGCAGCTCTCTCTCAGCATTCTCTACATTCCAATGTGATTAGTCACAGTTACAAGCACAGAACGGCTCTTAGAAGCAGCACAGCTCTGTTTAATGTGAAACCACCTTACTCATCCCTTATGTGTTCTGGCTACAGTCTCTGTGTCCTGGCATTAAAATCCCTGTGTCCTGGCATTAATATCCCTGTGTCCTGGCATTAATATCCCTGTGTCCTGGCATTAATATCCCTGTGTTCTGGCTAATATCCCTGTGCCCTGGCTAAAATCCCTGTGTTCTGGCTCCCTGTCCCTGTGTTCTGGCTGCTGCATTTCACACCCTAGGCTTATACGCGGGTCAATACGTTTACCCATATTTTTTGGGCAAAAGTAGGGGGGTCGGCTTATACGCGAGAATATATGGTAATCATAACATGATAAAACTTTTGATGGAGTTCCAATAAAAGTTATAAATAAAAGGAGCCTACGATACCACTGGAGGCCACCGGGGTAGTGAGGAGCCAATGACATCCAGGAAGTGGGGCACAGTGGGCCGCCAGTAACTGCGCTGTACAAGATGGAATCCAGAGCGGTGTACGCTTAGGGTTGCCACCTCATCCCTTTAAACCCGAACACATATGAATTACACAGGTTGTTCTGAGGCTAATTAAATGCAGATGAGGCACCAAGTGAGTTTAATTACCACCTTAATCAGCCACAGAGCAACCTGTGTAATTTATATGTGTTCAGGTTTAATGGGATGAGGTGGCAACCCTATGTACGATCCACTAGCCAGGGGTGGAAATGCGGACTGGCACAGAGCTGCAGTTGCCCGGGTCGTGGGATGGTGTATGGCTGCTGACAACCAGGGAATCCTGTTGATGTGGCGTCACTGACACCGAACCCGGTGCCCACACTGGGATGCGAGATGGTGCATAACCGCAGCCAGCCCAGGAAAGCCTGTTGGTGTAGCATCACTGATACTGGTCATGTGAAGGAATGGGTCAGCTGACCAAGCAACACAAACTTAGAGGCAGGAGCCAAGCCGTGGGTGGAATGTGCTCATGTGGATGACAGGCAAATGCCTGCCAGGAGGGTGAAAGGGGAAGTTTTGTGTACATGCGCTTTATAAAAATCCTTTGATAAAGCGCATGCACGTGAAACGCATCGTCACAGCAACAGACAAACCTTCGTTCCACGCTGATCCCTGGGTCTCTTCCTCTTTCCCCTTCCTGGTAGGCATTGCCCATCATCCACATGAGCATGTTCCATCCATGGCACTCTGCAGTGGACAGTGTCAGTAGAGCAGTGGATGGTGTCAGTAGGGCAGTGGATGGTGTCAGTAGGGCAGTGGATGGAGTCAGTAGGGCAGTGGACGGAGTCAGTAGGGCAGTGGATGGTGTCAGTAGAGCAGTGGATGGTGTCAGTAGAGCAGTGGATGGTGTCAGTAGGGCAGTGGGTGGTGTCAGTAGGGCAGTGGGTGGTGTCAGTAGGGCAGTGGACGGAGTCAGTAGGGCAGTGGATGGTGTCAGTAGGGCAGTGGACGGAGTCAGTAGGGCAGTGGACGGAGTCAGTAGGGCAGTGGATGGTGTCAGTAGGGCAGTGAATGGTGCCAGTAGGGAAGTGGATGGTGTCAGTTGAGCAGTGGATGGTGATAAAGCGCATGCACGTGAAACGCATCGTCACAGCAACAGACAAACCTTCGTTCCACGCTGATCCCTGGGTCTCTTCCTCTTTCCCCTTCCTGGTAGGCATTGCCCATCATCCACATGAGCATGTTCCATCCATGGCACTCTGCAGTGGACAGTGTCAGTAGAGCAGTGGATGGTGTCAGTAGGGCAGTGGATGGTGTCAGTAGGGCAGTGGATGGAGTCAGTAGGGCAGTGGACGGAGTCAGTAGGGCAGTGGATGGTGTCAGTAGAGCAGTGGATGGTGTCAGTAGAGCAGTGGATGGTGTCAGTAGGGCAGTGGGTGGTGTCAGTAGGGCAGTGGGTGGTGTCAGTAGGGCAGTGGACGGAGTCAGTAGGGCAGTGGATGGTGTCAGTAGGGCAGTGGACGGAGTCAGTAGGGCAGTGGACGGAGTCAGTAGGGCAGTGGATGGTGTCAGTAGGGCAGTGAATGGTGCCAGTAGGGAAGTGGATGGTGTCAGTTGAGCAGTGGATGGTGATAAAGCGCATGCACGTGAAACGCATCGTCACAGCAACAGACAAACCTTCGTTCCACGCTGATCCCTGGGTCTCTTCCTCTTTCCCCTTCCTGGTAGGCATTGCCCATCATCCACATGAGCACGTTCCATCCATGGCACTCTGCAGTGGACAGTGTCAGTAGGGCAGTGGATGGTGTCAGTAGAGCAGTGGACGGTGTCAGTAGGGCAGTGGATGGTGTCAGTAGAGCAGTGGACGGTGTCAGTAGGGCAGTGGACGGAGTCAGTAGGGCAGTGGATGGTGTCAGTAGGGCAGTGGACGGAGTCAGTAGGGCAGTGGACGGTGTCAGTAGAGCAGTGGATGGTGTCAGTAGGGCAGAGGTTGGTGTCAGTAGAGCAGTGGACGGTGTCAGTAGGGCAGAAGATGGTGTCAGTAGAGCAGTGGATGGTGTCAGAAGGGCAGTGGACGGTGTCAGTAGAGCAGTGGACGATGTCAGTAGTACAGTGGATGGTGTCAGTAGAGCAGTGGATGGTGTCAGTAGGGCAGTGGATGGTGTCAGTAGGGCAGTGGACGGTGTCAGTAGAGCAGCGGACGGTGTCAGTAGAGCAGTGGATGGTGTCAGTAGGGCAGTGGATCGTGTCGGTAGGGCAGTGGATGGTATCAGTAGGGCAGTGGACCGTGTCAGTAAAGCAGTGGATGGTGTTAGTAGAGCAGTGGATGGTGTTAGTAGGGCAGAGATTGGTGTCAG
>BLSH010116159.1:156809-178926 GCA_018402905.1 Glandirana rugosa
CCTCACCCATTACATGGATCAAATCCCCAGTCCTCACCCATTACATGGATCAAATCCCCACTCCTGACCCCTAAACTAGGTACATTACCCACTCCTGACCCCTAAACTAGGTACATTACCCACTCATGACCCCTAAACTAGGTACATTACCCACTCCTGACCTCTAAACTAGGTACAATATCCACTCCTGACCCCTGCACTAGGTACATTACCTACTCCTGAACCCTAAACTAGGTACATTAGCCACCCCTGACCCTTAAACTAGGTACATTACCCACTCATGACCCCTAAACTAGGTACATTACCCACTCCTGACCTCTAAACTAGGTACATTATCCACTCCTGACCCCTGCACTAGGTACATTACCCATTCATGACCCCTAAACTAGGTACATTACCCACTCCTGACCCTTAAACTAGGTACAATATCCACTCCTGACCCTTAAACTAGGTACATTACCCACTCCTGACCTTTAAACTAGGTACAATATCCACTCCTGACCCCTGCACTAGGTACATTACCTACTCCTGACCCCTAAACTAGGTACATTAGCCACCCCTGACCCTTAAACTAGGTACACTACCCACTCATGACCCCTAAACTAGGTACATTACCCACTCCTGACCCCTAAACTAGGTACATTATCCACTCCTGACCCCTGCACTAGGTACATTACCCATTCATGACCCCTAAACTAGGTACATTACCCACTCCTGACCCTTAAACTAGGTACATTAACCACTCATGACCCCGGAACTATATACATTACCTACTCATGACCCCAAACTATTTACATTCCAGTATATTATTATTATTCTTATACAGTATTTATATAGCGCCAACCGTTTGAAGGCAGACAGTACAGTTACATCACAATTTGGTACAAGAGGAATCAGAGGGCCCTGCTCGTTAGAGCTTACAATCTAAGAGAGAGGGTCAATTGATATAAAAGGTAATAACTGTAAGACAGTGTATTATATAGAAGCAGGATAGGCTTCTTTAAAGAGAAGGGATTTCAGGGATCATCTAAAGATGGATAGATTAGGAGACAGTTGGACAGATTGGGGTAGGGAGTTCCAAAGGATGGGAGCAGCTTGGGAGAAATCCTGGAGGTGAGCATGGGAGGAGGAGACAAGGGAGCTAGAGAGCAGGAGGTCTTGGGAGGACCGAAGAGAGCGGCTTGGTTGGTATTTTGAGACCAGGCATAGGTGTGCACCCCAAAGCTCAAACATACATGACCGCCACCTGATATAACAGGGAGGAGACTTTGGTGGTGGGAGACAGTTGATTGGGCATATTATGTTACACCCTAAATAGCAGTGTAACATGTTCCTAAAGTTGAACCTAGCTTTTAATATAATGGGGACATTTACACTGACCACTTGCACCGCCAACCACCCACCTGGTGGATAATGCTAATGCACCCGACACACCCTATGCGCACGCCTATGTGGTCGGGTTTGGCTTGAAGAAAAAGGTGGCAACCCTAGGGTAAAACCTTCCAGGGCTGAATTGGTTAAAGCAGAGGTAGGCAACCTGTGGCCCTCCAGCTGTTGCAAAACTACAAGTCCCATCATGCCTCTGGGAGTAATTGTACTCGACAGCCTTGCAATGCCTCATGGGAAATGTAGTTCTACAAAAGCTGGAGGACCTCAGGTTGCCTACCCCTGGGTTAAAGGAATTGGACGTTTTTAACCACTTGCCTACCGCCGACCGTAGTCTGATGGCAACAGAGTGGCTCGATATCGCAAACCGCCGTCATATGACGGCGGCTGCAATAACCCTCACTGTGAGCGCGCGCCGCCGGAGGTACGCTCGTGCGCTCACTGTGTCCGGGGGGGGCCAGGGAGCGGGTAGAGCGGACTCGATCGCTGCCGGCTACCCGCGATGGCCCCCCGCAGTGAGAGAATGGAGGTCCGTGTATGTAAACACGGATCTCCATTCTGTTAGAGGGAGGAGGGCTGTGATCACAGGCTTCCTGTATATGGAAGCCGTGATCACTCCCCTCCCCCTGCCAGCCCAGCCCCCATACAGTTAGAACACACTGAGGGAACACAGTTAACCCTTAGAACGCCCCCTCCAGGTTAACCCCTTCACTGCCAATGGCATTTACACAGTAATCAGTGCATTTTCATAGCACTGATCGCTGTATAAATGCCAATGGTCCCAAGAAAGTGTCAAAATGGTCCGACATGTCCGCCGCAATATCGCAGTACCTCCAAAAATCGCAGATCGCCGCCATTACTAGTAAAAAATAAAAAAAAAATAAAAACCCCAGAAATGAATTCTCATCATTCGTAAACGTGTCAACTTTTGCGCAAACCAATCAATAAACGCCGATTGCGATTTTTTTTACCAAAAATATGAGGAAGAATATAAAATCGGCCAAAACCGATGGAAAAAATGTTTTTTTTATATTTTTTTTTGGATTTGTATTTTAGCAAAAAGTAAGAAATTTGAGGTTTTTTTTGCAAAATTGTCGCTCTACTTTTGTTTATAGCGGCGATCAGAAATGACGCAGAGGGGATCAAATACCACCAAAAGAAAGCTCTATTTGTGGGGGAAAAAAGGACACAAATTTAGTTTGGGTACAACGTCGCACGACCGCGCAATTGTCAGTTAAAGCAACGCAGTGCCGAATCGCAAAAAGTGCTCTGGTCCTAAGGTGGGAAATCCTTCCGGGGCTGAAGGGGTTAAATGTAAAGCTTTCACTGCTCCTGGCTGAATAGAATTTTCAGAGAACATAAACATTCTATAGTCATTTGTAAGGATGATGTCTGCTTTGTTTCTTCTGCACCTTGAAGAGTTAAATATCAAGTCACACCTGTTATTTCCGTGATCTGCTCACCTGGATGGGAGGGGTCTGTAGCCTGGTCTTTACCTTCACTAAGGAAGACCTGACGGAAAAGCTTGCATGGTAAAAACATTCCGGAAAATATACATTGTACTAATAATTATAATTATTATTATTATACAGGATTTATATGGGGCCAACAGTTTACTCAGCACTTTACAATATGAGGGCGGAAAATACAATTACAATACAAATCAATAGAGGAGAAATCAGAAGGCCCTGCTCACAAGAGCTTACAATCTATAAGGGAGGGTCAAGTGATACAAAAGGTAATAACTGTGGGGGATGAGCTGATGGAGAAAATTAAAATATAATGAATAGGATTCTCTGAAGAGGAGGGTTTTCAGGAATCCTGTGAAAGCTAATAGAGTAGGAGATGAATCAAATATTAAATGACCATTAGGTTCAAAAGCAGCTGCTATATAGATCACCCACCGATAGTAAGTAATCTTAACCACAAATTAACCACTTGCTTCCTGGGCACTCAACCCGCCTCCTGCCCAGTCTATATACTACTCTAGCCTGCCCATATACTGCCCTAGCCTGTCCATATACTACCCTAGCCTGTCTATATACTACCCTAGACTTTCCATATACTACCCTAGCCTGTCTATATACTACCCTAGCCTGTCTATATACTACCCTAGACTTTCCATATACTACCCTAGCCTGTCTATATACTACCCTAGACTTTCCATATACTACCCTAGCCTGTCTATATACTACCCTAGCCTTTCTATATACTACCCTAGCCTGTCTATATACTACCCTAGCCTGTCCATATACTACCCTAGCCTGTCTATATACTACCCTAGCCTTTCTATATACTACCCTAGCCTGTCCATATACTACCCTAGCCTGTCTATATACTACCCCAGCCTGTCCATATACTACCCTAGCCTTTCTATATACTACCCTAGCCTGTCCATATACTACCCTAGCCTTTCTATATACTACCCTAGCCTGTATATATACTACCCTAGCCTGTCCATATACTACCCTAGCCTGTATATATATTACCCTAGCCTTTCTATATACTACCCTAGCCTGTCTATATACTACCCTAGCCTGTCCATATACTACCCTAGCCTGTCTATATACTACCCTAGCCTGTCCATATACTACCCTAGCCTGTTCATATACTACCCCAGCCTGTCTATATACTACCCTAGCCTGTCTATACACTACCCCAGCCTGTCCATATACTACCCTAGCCTGTCCATATACTACCCTAGCCTGCCCATATACTACCCTAGCCTTTCTATATACTACCCTAGCCTGTTCATATACTACCCCAGCCTGTATATATACTACCCTAGCCTGTCTATATACTACCCTAGCCTGTCTATATACTACCCTAGCCTGTCTATATACTACCCTAGCCTGTCTATATACTACCCTAGCCTGTCCATATACTACCCTAGCCTGCCCATATACTACCCTAGCCTGTCTATATACTACCCTAGCTTGTCTATATACTACCCTAGCCTGTCTATATACTACCCTAGCCTGTCTATATACTACCCTAGCCTGCTCATATACTACCCTAACCTGTCTATATACTACCCTAGCCTGTCCATATACTACCCCAGCCTGTCCATATAATACCCTAGACTTTCTATATACTACCCTAGCCTGTCTATATACTACCCTAGCCTTTCCATATACTACCCTAGCCTGTCTATATACTACCCTAGCCTGTCTATATACTGCCCTAGCCCCCTCTTGGAATTGACCATAATGGTATGTCATATAATTTTGCATATAGACAAGGTTCTGTTGCATGTAAATCTGACTTCCTGATAAATGTAATTTTAGTTCTAATTATCATGATATAAAATAATGGATGTGGGGGGCCTTTTGGTGGGCATGATTTTTTTTTGGAGGGTGGGGGGGGCAGCATTTCATTCTTGGACCCAGGTGGCACACTGTCTTGGGCCAACCCTGGTGACTGGAGGTGGAGAGAGAAAGCTGCTCCCGATCACTGGGAGCAGCAGATGTCTCTCCACTTCCCTGTCAGAACGGAGATCTGTTTGTTTACATGAACGGATCCCCGTTCTGGCTCTGTGAGGAGCAATCGCTGGTAGTCAGCTGACGCCCACTGCCCACGCGCATCGGCTCCAGAGACGTGCAGTGCGTGCCTCCGGCAGCAGCGCGTGCCCTCCCTGCAGTCCCTTAAAGCGCCGCTGTACAGCTATGCCGATTTACTCAGGAGAGCCGACCTGGCGCTGTCAAACGACGGTGGCTGGTCAGCAAGTGATTAAACAATTTACATTGCAAGTAAAAATTATTAGAAACCAATATTATAATTGGTATTAAAGTCCAACTGCAACAGTCTTTCAACATATATCAATCTGTATCAGTCCAAGCTGCATTCAGTTCCAGAATAATGAAGGAAAGCTGCCACCAACACCTCCATGAGTGAAAGCCGCCCCCTCTAGAGTAAACTCTTACCAGATCATGTAAGATCAAGGGCATTAACAGTAAATCTTAATCAGGGCTGGTGCAAGGATTTTTGACACCCTAGGTGAAACCTCATTTTGCCGCCCCCCCCCCGGCTCCACTCCTGACTCCACCCCCTTTTCCATGCCCAGCCTGATCAGCGCCAATCAAATGCAGCCTGATCAGCGCCAATCAAATGCATCCTGATCAGCGCCAGTCAAATGCAGCCTCGCCTGTGCCCATCAAATACAGCTTCAGCAGCGCCAATAAACACAGCCTCACCTGTGCCCATCAAATACAGCTACACCTGTGCCCATCAAATACAGCTTCACCTGTGCCCGTCAAATATAGCTTCACCAGTGCCAATCAGCACAGCCTCACCTGTGCCCATCAAATACAGCTTCAGCAGCACCCATCAAACACAGCTTCACCTGTGCACGTCAAATACAGCCTCACGGGGGGGGGGGGGTATTTGGCCAATCAGTCACTATTTCTGCAAATGGCATGTGATAATACAATCTCATTATCTCAGTCAGACAGTGTCCGTTTTTCCATGAATCAATGCAGAGCAGCCAGTGACAGATCAACAGTGGCCAGGCGCCCCTAGGAAGCAGTGCGCCCTAGGCGGCCACCTACTCTGCCTAGTGGTAGAGTCGGCCCTGATCTTAATTGGACGATCTCTCCACGGATCGGACTGTTCAGTGATCAGGAGGGTAGGTCACACGCAAATGGACTCATCCCAGAAGGAAAAGAAATACAGATCCATAGCGTAATCTTGTTTAAAATGTTATTGGGGTAAACCTTCCCCCTTAAAATCACATTACAAACAACAATACGTATCAAGCATAAATTAGCATCAGTTCAGTGTGCCAGGGAAGATCCTGCAGGTGTCTCCTACTGTACACTTAATCGCTCTCTGGCGCTGCCAGTCTCCTCAGTTAGCAGGCTAACATCAATATTGGTCGTCGTATGGCCCCTCACTGACGCGTTTCGTCATCACAACATTCATCTGAGGGTGTGGCCATACGACACGACGTTCCAACTTTTATAACCACTCCTTAACAGCATTAACTGTTAGCAGCCTGTAGTGAAGTCTGCCAGTTGGGATATCTCCACAAAGCACAGAGCGACCAAGTGATTCGTGCGATAGCACTTCATACCTCTATGGATCAGCCCTTTTTGCCTCAACACAGCCTCATTCTATGTCGAAACAGAGAAATGCGCAATACTGGGATTAGGAATGTGCGCTCATTACCAGAAGAAATTACAGCAATTAATAGACTAAAGCCTGGTACACTCGATGCGACAGTCGTACGACCGGACATCCAAAATCGTATCTCGGCTGTTGTGTCTCGCATACTGATGTACACTAAGCGATTGTACGACCAAGTTGAACGTAGTGACGTGCTACGAGCATATAAAGAGGAAGTTCAGGTGATTGTGATTTGTGAAATAGGAACATAGGTTTACACGAACCCACACTTCCGGGCGTTCCTGACTTCTGAGCATGCCTGTTTTGCACGTACAACAAACTTCTCTGTACACACGGTACAACGGTCGTATGACCACTTGTTGTAAAACAAAAGTTTTCTAGTCTGCTCATTCAACTTCTGTTGTACGACCGTCGCAGGTCGGCTGTTCTAATCGTGCATACTAAGGGTCAGATGATCGTACAACAAGTTGTTGTACGACCGTTTTCATACGACCGTTGGCCGTGTGTATGAGGCTTTAGTTTACAATAAAAGGGTGCTCAATAAGAAAGAAACTAAATATCTGGTACCAAGTTTCTGTAGAATCCCCACAATGTACGCCTTTCCAAAGGTACATAAAGACCCAAAAAATCCCCCAGCTCGCCCCATTGTGAATAGTATTGGGTCGGTAACAGCGAGGCTGGGCCAATATTTGGACACTTTCTTGCAGACAAGTGTCTTTATGACAAAAGCTTATCTGAAGGACACAAAAAAATTCTGGCAATTAAGGAAATTGATCTGTCCAGGAAAACGGAGGTGTATCTGGTGACAGCTGATGTGTCATCATTGTACACCATTATCCAGCATGATGACGCCTTACTTGCGTTGAATTGGACCTTAATCACTTACCATCCGGAAGGTTTTCCAGCTTTAGGATCAGAGCACTTTTTGCGATTCGGCGCTGCGTCGCTTTAACTGACAATTGCGTGGTCGTGCGACGTTGCACCCAAACAAAAATTGCGTCCTTTTTTCCCCACAAATAGAGCTTTCTTTTGGTGGTATTTGATCACCGCTGCGTCATTTCTGATTGCCGCTATAAACAAAAAAAGAGCGACCATTTTGCAAAAAAACCCAAATTTCTTACTTTTTGCTAAAATTCAAATCCAAAAAAAAATATAAAAAAACATTCTTTTTCACCGGTTTTGGCCGATTTATATTCTTCCTCATATTTGTGATAAAAAAAATCGCAATCGGCGTTTATTGATTGGTTTGCGCAAAAGTGGCCGCGTTTATGGATGATGAGAATTAATTTCTGGGGTTTTTATTTATTTTTTATTTTTTACTAGTAATGGCGGCGATCTGCGATTTTTAGCGGTACTGCGATATTGCAGCGGACATGTCGGACATTTGTGACACTTTTGTGGGACCAATGACATTTATTCAGCGATCAGAAATTTAAATGTCCACGGATTACTGTATAAATGTCATTGGCAGTGAAGGGGTTAACCTGGGGGGGGAGAGCTAGGGGTTAACTGTGTTCCCTGGGTGTGTTCTTACTGTGGGGGGGTGGACTACCATGGGCATGAGAGATCTAACTGATCCCAGTGATAGGGATCAGTAGATCTCCCATGCCCGCACTGTCAGAATGGGGAACCGCAGTGTTTACATCGGTGGTTCCCCATTGTTTCCCTGTGGCCGCTCATCGTGGCTCGCCGGCGAACATCGCGTCAGTCCGAGCCGCGGGCACACTCCTCAGGAGTGCGGCGGGGGCGCGCGCACCCCCTAGCGGCTGTTCGCAGATCGCTGCCTTTTTACGGCGATTCGCGCTCAGCATCCCAACTGCCACCGTGAAAACACGGCACGCGGTCGGGAAGTGGTTAAGTCAAAGGGCTGATATACCGTTTGAACAAAACGTTTTTTTAGGCAAGTATCAGACTTTTGCTTGTCTCATTATTTTTGGTACAACCACCAGATTTATTCACAGAAAAAAGGGCTTGCGATGGGTGCTAAAATTGCGCCCAGTTTTGCAATCCTGTTCATGGGGGAGTCTGAAGATAAATCAGTGTTTGGAAAGAGGAGGGAGGGTCTCCTCTTTTACAAAAGGTACATAGACGATTTGTTCTTCATTTGGGAAGGCAACAAGAACTCCCTACATGAATTTCTGTCAGAACTTAAAGAGGACGTAAACCCAGATTGGGTTTACTTCCTCTATGTACCCCGGTAATAGTAGCCCATAGTAGCCCATTATGTGCCACCTACCTGCAAACGAAGCCTGCGACGTCCAGCAATGTCCCCACTCCTGGCTGCATCCATCTTCTGCCCCTCTTCCTTCTGGGGCCACGGCTCTGGCTCTGTGACTGGCCGGAGTCGCGTGACGTCACTCCCACGCATGCACGCGGGAGCCGCCAGTCACGGGACAGAGTCAGTGGGGAAACGGCACGGAGGCCTTTTCTTCACTGCGCATGTGCCGACAAGACGTTGGCATATGCAGAACACTGCATATCTCCTGAACTGTGCAGGTTTGGGAGATATGCAGGGCACCTACAGGTAAGCCTTATTCTAGGCCTTATTCTAGGCTTACCTGTAGGTTAACCACTTGCCGACAGGTTGACGGCGACAAGGTGGCTCGATATCGCAAACCACCGTCATATGACGCGGCTGCGAGATCGTGCAATGTGAGCGTGCGCTGCCGGAGGCGCGCGCTCACTGTGTCCGGGGGGGGGGGGGGCAGGGAGCGGGTAGGGCGGACTCGATCTCCGCCGGCCACTCGCGATGCCCCCCCGCAGTGAAAGAATGGAAGATCCGTGCATGTAAACACGAATCTCCGTTCTGTGAGAGGGGGAAGGGCTGTGATCACTCCCCTCCCCCTGCCAGTCAAACACTAATGCAGTTAGAACACGCCCAGGGAACACTGTTAACCCTTAGAGCGCCCCCTGCAGGTTAACCCCTTCACTGCCAATGGCATTTACACAGTAATCGGTGCATTTTTATAGCACTGATCGCTGTATAAATGCCAATGGTCCCAAAAAAGTGTCAAAATGGTCCGACATGTCCGCCGCAATATCGCAGTACTGCTAAAAATCACAGATCGCTGCCATTACTAGTAAAAAAAAAATAAATAAAAACCGCATAAATAATTTTCATCATTCGTAACATTACTAGAAAAAAAAACCCCAAAAAAAAAAAAAACCCAGAAATGAATTCTCATCATCCGTAACCGTGGCAACTTTTGCGCAACTCAATCAATAAACGCCGATTGCGATTTTTTTCATCACAAATATGAGGAAGAATATAAATCGGCCAAAACCGATGAAAAAAAATGTTTTTTTATATTTTTTTTTTGGATTCGTATTTTAGCAAAAAGTAAGAAATTTGGGTTTTTTTGCAAAATTGCCGCTCTTCTTTTGTTTAAAGCGGCGATCAGAAATGACGCAGAGGGGATCAAATACCACCAAAAGAAAGCTCTATTTGTGGGAAAAAAGGACGCAAATTTTGTTTGGGTTACAACGTCGCACGACCGCGCAATTGTCAATTAAAGCGACGCAGTGCCGAATCGCAAAAAGTGCTCTGGTCCTACGGGGGAAATCCTTCCGGGGCTGAAGTGGTTAAAGTGGTTGTCACAAGTTGACAACCACTTTAATACCAACGGTAATAACATAAGACTGTGCTTGGATGTGAATGTTTTTTGACAGGGAGATGTTCTGAACACTAAAGTCTATTTTAAGCCCACTGACAGGACCATCCCCACTGGTTAAAAAATATCCCCAAAGGGCAAATTATGAGGGTCAGGAGGAACTGTATCTTGGATGCAGATGTTACGGTGCAATACCAAACCATTAAAGAGAGATTTATTCAGAAAGGGTATAGGGAACAACAACTTAACTTTTACAGGAAGTAGGAGATAAACCCCGAGAAGTTTGACTGATGGATAAAGAACGGCAGGGAAATTCAAAACAAGAGCGGGGATTCATTTCCAATTTCCATGCACAATATAGGGAAATTGATGGTATTTTTAAATGTCACTGGCATATTTTATGTATGGATAGGGTCCTTAACCACGTACTTCCAAAAAATCCTTCCTTTAACCACTTCACCTCCGGAAGGATTTCCCCCTTTAGGACCGGAGCACTTTTTGTGATTCGGCGCTGCGTCACTTTAACTGACAATTGCGCGGTGGTGCGACGTTGTACCCAAACAAAATTTGCATCCTTTTTTTCCCACAAATAGAGCTTTCTTTTGGTGGTATTTGATCCCCTCTGCGTCATTTCTGATCACCGCTATAAACAAAAGAAGAGCGACAATTTTGCAAAAAAAAACAACAAATTTCTTACTTTTTGCTAAAATTCAAATCCAAAAAAAAAATTTAAAAATATATAAAAAACATTTTTTTTCATCGGTTTTGGACGATTTATATTCTTCCCCATATTTGTGATAAAAAAAAATCGCAATCGGTGTTTATTGATTGGTTTGCGCAAAAGTGGCCGCGTTTACGGACGATGAGAATTAATTTCTGGGGTTTTTATTTTTTTTTTATTTTTTACTAGTAATGGCGGTGATCTGCGATTTTTAGCGGGACTGCGATATTGCAGCGGACATGTCGGACATTTTTGACACTTTTTTGGGACCAATGACATTTATTCAGCGATCAGAAATTTAAATGTCCACTGATTACTGTATAAATGTCATTGGATGTGAAGGGGTTAACCTGGGGTGGGAGAGCTAGGGGTTAACTGTGTTCCCTGGGTGTTCTTACTGTGGGGGGGTTGGGCTACCATGGGCATGAAAGATGTAACTGATGCCAGTGACAGGGATCAGTAGATCTCCCATGCCCGCACAGTCAGAATGGGGAACCGCCGTGTTTACATTGGCGGTTCCCCGTTCTTTGCCTGTGGCCGCTCATCGCGGCTCGCCGGCGGACATCGGGTCCGCCTGAGCCGAGGGCGCACTCCTAGCCGCCGTTCACAGATCGCCGTCTTTTTGCGGCTATTCGCGCACAGCAACCACACTGCCGCCATGAAAACATGGCAGGCGGTTGGGAAGTGGGTATACATAGGAAATCCCCTGATTTTGGCGACAAGGCCGTTAAAAATGTTTTAGATCCTCCCACTAGACCTTGTATGTTTTGGGACTGTGTGGGGGGTTTTTTTTGAGTGTAGAAGGTGCAAAGCCTGTTCCTAAGTATGTAACCCAATGAGGGGTTTAACAGACTGGCAACAATAGGGCCTTTGAAATTTCTGAATTTATAACATGCAGCACTACCTATGTGTTGCAATGTCCATGTGGCTTGATGTAGGGTGCACTAAGAGAACTCTTAAAAAACCTATATCAAAGCACATTCACAGTATCGAGATTGGTTTCAAATATCACAGTGTATCTGTCACGTACCTGGTGATGCAGGCCGGGTCGGTAACAGGCTGGCAGAGCGGTCCAAAAGGATCAGGCAGGCGGATGATCAGGTGCAAGCAGGGTTGCAAATAGGGTTGCCACCTTTTCTTCAAGTCAAACCCGAACACTTTAGCGGCGCACAGCAATTTTTTTTTTTTATAGTATAAACTATACATATATTTTGCTATTAAATAACATTTCTAATCATATGAAGTCAATAACAAGAGGCCCCCTTTACATCAGAGTCCACAAAGTCCCCCCTTTACATCTGAATCCACAGAGTCCCCCTTTTACATCTGAACTCACAGAGTTTCCTTTCACTGTAAGGGGGGGACTCTGCAGACTGTAATGTAAGGGAGAACTCTGGGGATTCTGACATAAAGGCTGCTCTGGGAACCCTGATTTAGGGGGGAACACTGAGAACTCTGATGTACGGATAGGACTCTGATGTAAGGGGGAACACTGTGGACTCTTGTGTAAAGGGGAACTCTGATGTTAGGGCTGCTCTGAGAACCCTTATTTACCTTAGTGTACTCGCTCAGAGGCAGGACAGAGAAGGTGGGAGACTTTAGTCACAGACAGGGATGGATGGGGAGCTCACTCAACCCTTCAAAGCTCTGGAACCCACTTTCCTTTTCTGAGGCACAGCACCAAGGATTGGAGTGTGGGCGGACACAGAGGGGTCGGGGCGGGAGGAAGAGGTGCAGATTGAGCCCTCTCTCCTCTCCCATCTGTGTGTGTGTTTGGGGGGGGGGGGGTATTGTTAGTGCTGGCTCTGGGCAGTGTGAAAGAAAATGTAACAGACCCTCTCAGCTTAGACAACTGCAGCCAGCAACCCTGCTGGGAAGCCATAGTCCATTTTGAATGTGTCTGGGTTTCAGGCAGTCTGAAACCCAAACGCAGGATTTCAAACCCGAACTGTCCAGGTGAATCCTGGACAGGTGGCAACCCTAGTTGCAAAGTGCGGGCAGCAGAGGTACAGAGGAGCAGGCAAAGAGTAGTCGTGGGCAGGCCGGGGGTCGGGGCAGGCAGGAAGCAAACAAAGTCCTGGGAAAGCCGGGGTCACAGATACAGGAAGTCTTCTCAGAGTAAACGCTGGGTCACAGGATACAGGAACGCCGTGGAATGGACAGCACTGGTTGCAGGGTGCTGTCTGCTTAAATGGCCGTTTTGGCGTCAATGCCGACGCATACGTGCGAGCCCGCGTGCAAACGTGCACAGATGCTCGCACACGCCCCCGCATGGACCTCCAAATGGTCACAGATGGTTCCTAACAGTATCCCTGCGTTTTAAGAATTTTCAAAATAAATACAGAACATACCCTTCATGAAGAGGATCCAATTTGGCTAGGGAGATATCTAAGCGAGAAACCAGATGGATATTTTTAATGAATACACTAATGGCGGGAGGTATGACCATTGATTAGATAATAAATGTTTCATCAGTAATTATTCGTTAATATTCGACTTGCTTAAAGCAGAGTTCCACCCAAAAGTCAAATTCCTCCCCCCCTCAGGTGTCACATTTGGCACCTTTTTGGGGGGGGGGAGGGGGAAGAGGACAGCTGTCTTTAGACAGGTGTCCTTTTCCACACATCCGGGAGCCCAGGACCAGGGCGGCGGCCGTCAGCAGCTTGACCCTCCTCCTCCACCGCCAATGAGAAAGCACAGCGGCGGGTCGCGCATGCACAGTAGGGGCTCGACCACGAAGCCGAACGTCTGGGTTCCCTTAGTCTCAATGGTGGCGGCTGCACTTGTCCACCAATCCGACATCGCTGGACTCCAGGACAGGTAAGTGTCCTAAAGTTAACAGTCAGCAGCTACAGTATGTGCAGCTGCTGACTTTTAATTTTTAAAGGAGCGGTGGGCCTCCGCTTTAACCACTTGCCGACCGCCGATCGGCATCTGACGGCGGCAAGGTGGTTCGATAACGCGGATGGCCATCATATGACGGCGGCCGCGAGATCGCGCCTAGTGAGCGCGCGCGCGCCGCCGGAGGCACGCCTGCGCGCTCACTGTGTTCGGGGAGGGCCAGGGAGCGGGTGCAGCGGAGTCGATCTCCGCCGGCCACCCGCGATGCCCCCCCCGGAGTGAAAGAACGGAGGTCCGTGTAAGTAAACACAAACCTCCGTTCTGTGAGAGGGGGAAGGGAGTGATCACAGCCTTCCTCTACATGGAGGCTGTGATCACTTCCCATCCCCTGCTAGGGCAGCCCCCCCACAGTTAGAACACGCCCAGGGAACATAGTTAACCCTTAGAGCGCCCCCTGCAGGTTAACCCCTTCACTGCCATTTACAGTGCATTTTTATAGCACTGATCGCTGTATAAATGCCAATGGTCCCAAAAAAGTGTCAAAATGGTCCGACATGTCCGCTGCAATATCGCAGTACTGCTAAAAATCGCAGATCGCCGCCATTACTAGTAAAAAATAAAAAAAACATAAAAACCCCAAAAATGAATTCTCATCATCCGTAAACGCGGCCACTTTTGCGCAAACCAATCAATAAACGCAGATTGCGATTTTTTTTATCACAAATATGAGGAAGAATAAAAATCGGCCAAAACCTATGAAAAACATTTTTTTTTATATTTTTTTTTTGGATTTGTATTTTAGCAAAAAGTAAGAAATTTGGGTTTTTTTGCAAAATTGTCGCTCTTCTTTTGTTTATAGCGGTGATCAGAAATGACGCAGCGGCGATCAAATACCACCAAAAGAAAGCACTATTTGTGGGAAAAAAGGACGCAAATTTCGTTTGGGTACAACGTCGCACGACCGCGCAATTGTCAGTTAAAGCGACGCAGCACCGTATCACAAAAAGGGCTCCGGTTCTAAAGCTGGAAATCCTTCCGGGGCTGAAGTGGTTAATTAGGGTTTGTTTATTTTAGGGTAATGACATTTTATATATATACAGTATATGTATTTTTTACATCATTGTATTTTTTATATGGGGTATAGCATAGGATCAATATTTTAGGAGTGGAGTATAGATTTGATGAATTTTTTTATATATATATTTTTTAAATTTGATAATCTACTAACAACTTTATTATGCATTGTAAAAAACGTTAGACACTCGCGCCAGGAGATATATATTAGACATGTGCACGGCCTAAAAATTTGTTAGTTTTCGCACCAATCATTTTTTTATTTTTTAGGAAATTCGAGAATTCGGAAATTTGGGAATTCACAAAATTTCGGAAATCGCAAATTCAAGAACTCGGTAACTCGAAATTCGAAAGTGGCGAAATTCGATATTCGGAATTTTGGGAATTTACAAAATCCAAAAATTCAAAAAGTCGGAAATTCGAAAAAAAGAAAGAACATTTTAAATAATAACTAACTAATAAATAACTATTAAATTATAGGTATTGGAATTTCCTTTCAAATTTGGCTGTTGGTGAACGTAAATAAAAAATTTATCCCTAACAGCCAAATTTTAAAGGAAATTCCAATACCTATAATTTAATAGTTATTATAATAGTTAAGCTATTATTAGTTAGTTATTTTTTCAGATTTTCAAATTATTGGGTGTTCGAATTTTCGGTTCTTTGAATTTGCGAATTTTGGATTTTCGGCTCTTCTGATTTCCCGAATTACCAAATTTCTGAATTTCGGATTTTCAGATTTTCGAATTAGTGAATTTTTGAATTTGAAGAAATGAAAATTAGGAAAAAATTGGAAATTCGGAAATTCAGATTCGTCTGAATTAATGAATTTAGAAAAATTTGTTAACCAACTCCCGTCCACGCCATAGCTGAATGACGGCTACAGCGCAGCTCTAAAATGCCGGGAGGCCGTCAATAGACGTCCTCCTATTTGGCTCATGTTGGGCGCGCTCCCGCGTGAGCATGCCCACGGGTCGGTCGGGCGGACCTGATGTCCGCCGGAGACCCGCAATCTCCTTACAGAGAGCCGGAACGGCGGTTCCCCGTTCTGTGAAGGGTGGCATGACAGATCTACTGATCTCTGTCACTGGGATCTGTTAGATCTGTCGTGCCCCTGTCAACCCCGCCCCCCCACAGTTAGAACACAGTGAGGGAACACAGTTAACCCTTAGAGTGCCCGCTGCAGGTTAACCCCTTCACTGCCAATGACATTTACACAGTAATCAGTGCATTTTTATAGCACTGATCGCTGTATAAATGCCAATGGTCCCAAAAAAGTGTCAAAATGGTCCGACATGTCCGCCGCAATATCGCAGTACCACTAAAAATCGCAGATCGCTGCCATTACTAGTAAAATATAAAAAAATGATAAAAACCCCAGAAATTAATTCTCATCAGCCGTAACTGTTGCGCAAACCAATCAATAAACGCCGATTTCGACTTTTTTCAACCAAAAATATGAGGAAGAATATAAATCGGCCAAAACCAATGAAAAAAAATGTTTTTTTTTTATATTTTTTTTTTTTGGATTTGTATTTTAGCAAAAAGTTTATTTTTTTTGCAAAATTGTCGCTCTTCTTTTGTTTATAGCGGCGATCAAAAATGACGCAGACACAAACAAAGGGCGAGAGGCGCCTCTAAGTGTAATATGTATGTATATGAGGCGCCTCTCCCTTTGTTTGTGTCTTCCTACAGTGCTGGTGGACTTGCGATCCAGGCAGGGCCGGCTCTACCATTAGGCGAAGTAGGCGGCCGCCTAGGGCGCACTGCCGCCTAGGGCGTCTGGCCACTGTTGATCTGTCACTGGCTGCTCTGCATTGATTCATGTAAAAGCTGACACTGTCTGATTGAGATAATGAGATTGTATTATCCCATGCCATTTGCAAATGTATATAGAAATAGTGACTGATCTGCCAAATACCCCCCCTCCACCCCCACCCCCCCGTGAGGCTGTATTTGATGGGCACAGGTGAAGCTGTATTTGATGGGCACAGGTGAGGTTGTATTGATTGGCGCTGGTGAAGCTGTATTTGATGGGCACAGGTGAGGTTGTATTGATTGGCGCTGGTGAAGCTGTATTTGATGGGCACAGGTGAGGCTGTATTCATTGGCGCTGGTGAAGCTGTATTTGATGGGCACAGATGAGGCTGTATTGATTGGTGCTGGTGAAGCTGTATTTGATGGGCACAGGTGAGGTTGTATTGATTGGCGCTGGTGAAGCTGAATTTGATGGGCGCTGATGAGGCTGCATTTATTGGCGCTGGTGAGGCTGCATTTGATTGACGCTGATCAGGCTATGCAAAGCAAAGGGGGTGGAGTCAGGGGTGGGGCCAAGGGGAGAGGCGGCAAAATGAGGTTTTGCCTAGGGTGTCAAAAATCCTTGCACCAGCCCTGCCACCACTGCCCAGTGTCCATTACTGTGAAAATGATTGGTTGCTAGAACCGCCTAGCATCCTAGCAACCATTCAAGTGCAAGCACAGGCCCTGGCAGAGTAGGAGGATGTAACTTCCTCAGCACCAGGTCCATGATGTTCTTAAAGCGGTAGTAAACCCTAAAAGCTGTTTTTACCTACAGGTAAGCCTATAATAAGGCTTACCTGTAGGTAAAAAGAATATCTCCTAAACCTGCATGGTTTAGGACAGGGATATGCAATTAGCGGACCTCCAGATGTTGCAGAACTACAAGACCCATGAGGCATAGCAAGACTCTGATAGCCACAAGCATGAAACCCAGAGGCAGAGGAATTATGGGACTTGTAGTTTTGCAACAGCTGGAGGTCCGCTAATTGCATATCTTTGGTTTAGGAGATATTCGCCCTGCATGCAGCCGCTGACATTAGCGGCACATGCGCTCTGACGATCCGGCCGAGGCATCCGGCAACTCAGAGCTGCCTGCTGGAACGAAGAGCGCCCGCGCGCATGCGCGGGAGTGACGTCACGCGGCTCCGGCCACTCACAGCGCCGGAGCCGCGTACCCGGAAGAAAGAAGAGGACCAACATGTCAGCGTCCTTAGTGCTGACCGACTCGGGCATTGGGGGCCTCGTTCTAAGGTAAGTACTTCATAATATGTTAGTATGCGATGCACACTAACACATTATGCTATTGTCTTGCAGGATTTTTTTTATTTATTTTTTTTGTCAGCGGGTTTACTACCGCTTTAATCCAACCCTGGGCAATGATGGGCGCCTTCTGTGTGAAAGTTGCCCCCACGTGCAGGACAAAGAGGACCCCACCTACAGGCAGGTGTATGAATGTTTGTATTTTGTTTTCCTTCATGTTGTGTCCCCTTTTTCTATATCACAAAGTTGGCAGATCATATAGTTAGTATTTAGCCTATATAGCTGTTTCCTCGTTTCTTTAGTTCCTGAGCTGTGCATATTTTGGGGGGCCCGCTAGGTGTCGCTGTAGGTGCAGTCCGGTTACTGACAGAACAGGCTAGGAACGAAGCATCGCGGAAGTGCTCAGCCAATCACCGATCTCCAGACGTGCACCGAGGACGCCGGTTCCGGGGGAGATACCGAGAGGGCTCGTGTATGTAGTAGCGGAGTATGTGAGGGGCGTACGTACTGTTCTCATTTCCTATCATGTCTTCTCTTCTGTAGTACGTTCATGTGTTTACATGTACACAGGGGAACTTGTGGCTTTATAGCTGAATGAGCCGCCAGTAAGTGCTGCTCCTCAGGTAAAACCTGTTGGGGCGTGCTGGGACTTGTAGTGCTGCCTGGGTGTGAAGAGTTGTGGAAAGAAAAGGCCATAATGATATCTCAAACTGGTTTCCATGAGATCCTATGCTGCAATTTTGGCCATGGGCAATGTTCTCATGATTGAAGGTAGAATGTAACTAAAGGCCAAGCCTTTTTTTTCTCTTTATTTGGATACAATATGGAGGTTGATTAGAACACCTGACAGTTCTTATTGCTCTCTGTGCCCCCATTGATGAGATTCACCCTCTCTATTTGTCCCGTTTACCATTCTCATCAAAAGTGAAAGTATCCCACAGTTTGGCTTGTCCCCAGAACAGTAATCAAGGGCAAATCCTCCAATGGGGACACCGCAGGACGCCTTAACCACTTCAGCCCCGGAAGGATTTCCCGCTTTAGGACCAGAGCACTTTTTGCGATTCGGCGCTGCGTCGCTTTAACTGACAATTGCGCAGTCGTGCGGCGTTGTACCCAAACAAAATTTGCATCCTTTTTTTCCCACTAATAGAGCTTTCTTTTGGTGGTATTTGATCACCTCTGCGCCATTTCTGATCACCACTATAAACAAAAGAAGAGTGACCATTTTGCAAAAAAAAAAAAAACAATATTTCTTACTTTTTGCTAAAATACAAATCCAAAAAAAAAAAAATATAAACTTTTTTTTCATCAGTTTTGGCCGATTTATATTCTTCCTCATATTTCTGGTAAAAAAAATCGCAATCTGCGCTTATTGTTTGGTTTGCACAAAAGTTGCCGCGTTTACGAATGATGAGGATTTTCATTTTTTTTTTTTTAATATATTTTACTAGTAATGGTGACGATCTGCGATTTTTAGCGGTACTGCGATATTGCAGCGGACATGTCGGACCATTTTGACACTTTTTTGGGACCAATGGCATTTATACAGCGATCAGTGCTATAAAAATGCATTGATTACTGTGTAAATGCCATTGGCAGTGAAGGGGTTAACTGTGTTCCCTGGGCGTGTTCTAACTGTATTCGTGTTTGACTGGCAGGGGAGGGGTGTGATCACGGCTTCCATGTAGAGGTGTCAAACTGGCGGCCCTCCAGCTGTTGCGGAACTACAAATCCCATGAGGCATTGCAAGAATGTCAATTACAAGCATGACTTCCACAGGCAGAGGCATGATGGGACTTGTAGTTTTGCAACAGCTGGAGGACCGCCAGTTTGACACCCTTGATGTAGAGCAGTGGTTCTCAACTCCGGTCCTCAGGACCCACCACCAGGCCAGAGTTTAAGTATTACCTTGGGGGAGATGCAGACTAGAATGCTGCAATCGCTGAGCAGCAAATTATATCACCTGTGATGTATTTCAGTTATCCTGCAAACCTGGCCTGTTAGAGGGTCCTGAGGACAGGAGTTGAGAACCACTGATGTAGAGGAAGGCTGTGATCACAGCCCTAACCCCCGCTCACAGAACGGAAATCCGTGTTCTTTCACTGCGGGGGGGGGGGTTGCATCGCGGGTAGCAGGCGGAGATCGAGTCCGCCCTGACCCCCCCCCCTCCCCCCCGGACACAGTGAGTGCGCGCGCGCTCACAGTGCACGATCTCACAGCCGTCGTTGAATGCGGATGGCGTTCGGCAAGTGGTTAAAGTGTAAATAAATGCACAACTGTTTTGTATAGAGTGAAGAGGTGTATGATCAGCTACCAGCTTGTAAACATGGGCTTTGCCTGACTGTGGCAGAAGTTCCCTGAGTTGTGCTCTCAGACAATTGAGGACGCCAAATGTTTACTAGCTGATGGCACAGCCTTGCCAGCACTAACTTTGTATATACTAAGCTGTATAGTTTGTTTCTGCATACTCCATTTGCCTGGACCTTAATGGGGGGGGGGGGGGGGTGTTGTCTTTTTCAACACACAATGTAGCCACAGGATTCAACTCGGGCTTTTAGAATGTAGTGATTCTTCTTTAAATTATAATCATGGACTCACCCTTTACATATTTTATAGGTAATGCCTGAGGCTTCAATCCCATATACCCCACTTCGGGTAGATTCAGCAAGGATTCCAGATTTCTGGCTTTACCGATGTCTGCGGAGGTTCAGTGGATTTCTTGCTCATCTCTTAGCATTTGGGTTTACATTATTTCTAATAATCCTTGCTCGACCTGGGACTAGTAAGTATTTACAGTAATTACTAATGCTTAGCTTATACTTTATACATTACATTTTCTGTTACTTTTGTTATTTCTTTGAATAGTATCTTTTAAAGTCAGAGCTGTTAATGTCAGAACACACAAGGTACTAGGCAGGTCAACAGCACTGGGCTCTCTCAAACCACGTCACATATACATACCCTGTTCACATATTTCAATTAATACAAACTAATACTTTTAAGTTAAAAACAACCAAATATAGGTAATGCCTACATGTGAAACATTTTGTGTCCTTTTTACGTGACCGTATAAAGGGAGAGGCAGGTGCTCTTGAAAGTGACCCCTGTGTCATTAGCCCATGCACACCTGGGATTTAACAATTTTGAACCAGTAAGTGCTCAGAGCTGACCACGTCTAAGTTAGTGTTACTAAAGCCAGTAATGTGAAAATAGTTAATCAGCACCTCCCCCCCCAGTGCCCACAGCTTAAAAATAATCGTTTTACATTAAAATAGCACCACTATATACTAGGGATGCACCGAAATTTTGGCTGCCAAAAATTATCGGCTGAAAACTGTGTTTATTGGCATCGGCCGAAAGAAAACAACGGCTGATCCTGAAAGGAGGCGGGGTCAGCCCCTAGTGCCACCCATTGCAAGGTGTCCGTGTTTTTTTTGCAGGAGATTAGGAGTTTCACATTGCTCAGATAGTGCGGCTTGTAAGAGCCGCTCTGTTTGTGAAACTCTCATGTAAAGTAACTGATTGCAGAGACCTGTCAAAACTCGGCGGTGATGTCGGGGGTGGGCGAGACCGAAGAGCTATCAAACACCAGCCAATGGGACAAGGGCTGGGCAGGTGTCTAATAGCTGTTCGGTCCCAGCCACCCCCGACATCACCGCCGAGATCTTACAGGTCTCTGCAATCAGTTAAGTGAGAGTTTCACACATAGAGCAGCTCTTACAAGCCGCGCTATCTGAGCACTCTGTCAGTGCCAATCAGTGCCAATAGGTGCCACCTGTCAGTGCTGCCTCATCAGTGCCAACCAATGCTGCGTATCAGTGCTGCCTATCAGTGCCAGTCAGTGCTTTCAATCAATGCTAATAAGTGCTTCCAATTGGTGCCACCTATCAGTGCCCATCAGTACTGTCAATCAGTGCCACCTATCAGTGCCAACCAATGCCACTTATCAGTGCAAATCATTGCTGCTTATCAGTGCTTCCAATCAGTGCTGTCTATCAGTGCCCAGGTACATGTAGGTTGCATATGACAATTGTATATAAAAATATATATATCTTTTAAAACTGTCAGTTTAGTTCTCCGCTTACGGCTCAGTGCATTTTCGGTACCAAAATTTCCATTCGGTGCACCACTACTATATACTTCTTGGGAAGATTTGTATACCATTGTTTCCTGATTTAGGGATGTATGGATGTGTGACTCAATAAGTATGCCAAACAGAGAACCCTGCCATCAAATGCCATTATCCAGGCAACAGTAAGTAATCTTCAATTGTCTATAAAGCCCAAAGTCCCTTTTATTG
>BLSH010116159.1:202073-221808 GCA_018402905.1 Glandirana rugosa
TTATTACCACCGGTGTGTTTTATAACTGTGTAACCCGGGTTAAACCTGTAAAAGTGAATCCCCACATGAGTGAAAACAACGGTCGCCAAATCTGTAGTGAAAATGTCCAAATTGGGCCCAATGTGTCAATATTTTGTGTGGCCACCATTATTTTCCAGCACTGCCTTAACCCTCTTGGGCATGGAGTTCACCGGAGCTTCACAGGTTGCCACTGGAGTCCTCTTCCCCTCCTCCATGACGACAGCACAGAGCTGGTGGATGTTAGAGACCTTGCGCTCCTCCACCTTCCGTTTGAGGAGCCCCACAGATGCTCAATAGGGTTTAGGTCTGGAGATGCTTGGCCAGTCCATCACCTCTACCCTCAGCTTCTTTAGCAAGGCAGTGGTCATCTTGGAGGTGTGTTTGGGGTTGTTATGTTGGAATACTGCCCTGTGGCCCAGTCTCTGAAGGGAGGGGGTCATGCTCTGCTTCAGTATGTCACAGTGCATGTTGGCATTCATGGTTCCCTCAATGAACTGTAGCTCCCCAGTGCCGGCAGCACTCATGCAGCCCCAGACCATGACACTCCCACCACCATGCTTGACTGTAGGCAAGACACACTTGCCTTTGTACTCCTCACCTGGTTGCCGTTTATCAGCGCAGCCACCCTCAGGATCACCCCACTGGACCACCAGGGAGCCTGCCCAGGACCACCAGGGAGCCCCCCCCGGACATCACATAGAGGCCTCCCCAGGGAAGGACCACAGAGGCCGCCCAGGACCACCAGGGAGCCCCCACTAGACCACCAGGTAAGGGCAATATTGTGCACTGTAGGGATGGCACTGTGCCCATGTATGATGCCTGCCAGTGCCATCCCTAACAGTTCTTGTTGCACCAGTGCCTACCACTGCCACCTATAAGTGCCCACATGTGCCACCTATCAGTGCCCACCTGTGCCACCTAAAAGTGCCACCTATCAGTGCCCATCAGTGCCCAGTGCCACTTATCGGTGCCGCCTAAGAGTGTCCATCACTGCCGCATATCAGTGCCACGTATCAGTGCCCATCAGTGTTGCTTGTCAGTGCCGCCCGTCAGTGCCCATTAGTGCTGCATATGTGCCCCATCATCAGTGCAACCTTAACAGTGCCACCTCATCAGTGCCAATCTGTACTGCCTCATCAGTGCCCGTCAGTGTAGCCTCATCAGTGCCCATCAGTGTAGCCACATCAGTGCCCGTCAGTGAAGGAGAGAATGTACTTTATACAAACTTTTGTGACAGAAACAAAGAATTTTTTTTTTCAAAATTTTCGGTCTTTTTTTTTATAGCACAAAAAATACAAACTGCAGGGGTGATCAAATACCACCAAAAGAAAGCTCTATTTGTGGGAACAAAATGATAAAAACTTTGTTTGGCTACAGCGTCGCACGACGTAGACTGTAAGCTCCTTGAGGGTAGGGACTGATGTGAATGTACAATGTATATCTAAAGCGCTGACGTAACTGAAATAAATAAATAAATAAACCAGTGATACTAATACAATGATAACTGCTAAAAATATGCACTGTCACTGTACTAATGACACTAGCTGAGAAGGGGTTAACATCTAGGAGCGATGAAAGGGTTAAGTGTGTGCTTAGCCATTGTTTATGTGTACTGTGTGCTGCTTTAACTAAGGGATGTGCTTTGCAGGTTTAGCACCCTCTACATTAGGTAGGTGCTAGTTGAGGCTTTTTGCTAGAGTAGGCAAATTTAGGCAGGCTTGACTGCTATCAGGCCTGTTTGTTTTGTTCTGGGCATGGGAGTGGTCCAAGGAGTGGCTGGTGATTGTAGGTGGTGACACATTTTGGTTGAACCCTCCTTGCTTTTTCATAATGTTCTGGAAAGGGGGAGTGGGGGCAGAAGAGGTGGAACTACTGGATATTTGGGAAGCCCTGACCAATCCCCAACCTGGATTGGTAGGAGGCAGGCCTTCTCAAATAGCCTGGTCAGCCAGTCTGGGAGTAGTTTGGGTGGAAGAGAGAGAGAATGGAGATGGGGTACTGAAGGCTGTTGAGTATACCTCCGAGCGAGGGACATCTATTGGCAAATGAATGTTGGCATAGGACACACCCCCTGCCACGCCCCCTTAAAGGAGAATTATACACAATTTTTTTTAGTTAAACCCACAAGCGCTTAATTTTTACCACTACTATTCCTTTATATTGGCTTTTGAAGCTTAGAAATGCAGCAATTTAGTAATTGGGTGGAATATTTAGCACTGGGAAACACTTTTTGAAGGATAAATAGTGCATTTTACATGCAACTCTATAGATCAGATGAAAATGAGGGACAAATGAGGAGGAATGAGGGACAGAGGGACATTGTTCCAAATGAGGGACAGCCCCTCAAAATCAGGGACAGTTGGGAGCTATGCTGTTAAGGCCTTGAGGGAGTCCCCAGTCGGGGGGGGGGGGGGGGTGACCTGGGCCTGGGGCTCGGGGGAATCCGGGAGGAGTGAGATCTTGGAGGGGAGGGGCACAAGGAGAGAGCAAGAAAGGGCAGCAGGATGAGAGTACTACCAGCGGGGTCTCCAGGAGAAACCGGGTGTCGGTGAGTGACACAGCCCAGGGAAGTGGAGATGCACTCTGCAGCAGATTGGGAGGAAGACAGTCTGGAAGAGGTGCAGGAGGAGTCTGGGACTTTGGTGTCAGAGGGCAGTGTGCAGGCATCCGCAGTCGAGATGACTGGCAGGGCCAGGAAGAGGATGGGCTGGGAGCAGTATTCCACCAAGGGTAGCTAGCACTTTAACAAACTTTCTCAACACTTTAGGGGCCCGCTGTCCCTGCCTGCAAAAGGCGGTTTCTGAGGCCTGGTATAAGCCAGAGCAGGCCTCCCCATGTGCTAGCCAGCTAGGCCTGGAACAAGTATCGTGCAGGAGAGAGGAACAGAGAGACATCTGAAGAGTAAGAGTTGTGCTGGAGTGAAGAAGGAGAAGTGCATATACTGAGATGTATATAGAAGTCCCACGAAAGAACTGTTAATCCATGGGCATCCCATAATCATCCCAAATTTAATCCCCCAAATAAAAACAAAGAAAACAAAGAGCCAGCCTGTTTGATGATTCCGGATGCAAGCATGGATATAGAGGGCAGGGTGACAGGTGAACCACTACTTTCAGCAACCCCTACAGGGGCATGACTACACAGGGAAAGAAAATCCACATTCCCGCTGACAGGGCGGAACTCTGCATTGTTTACATATGCAGAGCTCTGTTCTGTGTCTCTTCTCGCCGATCAGCAGGTGCCAGCAAACATCCATTGACCTGCACCCCCTGATCGACTAATCACAGCAGAAGCGATGAGCCCCCCTATGCGGAAGTGTAGAATCTCGTATGTATGCGATTCTGTGCAAAACGGCTGGCCTGTAGCAGTAAATCTGCTATTGGGCGGTCAGCAAGCGGTCAAATGTTTTTTTTTTGTTAATAACAAACATGTTATCCTTACCTGCTGTGTGCAGTGGTTTTGTGGAGTCTGTTGCTTTAAGGGAAAGATTAGTGTTCTAAAATCATCTCCAAATAGGGTTGCCACCTTTTCTTGAAGTCAAACCCGAACACTTTAACGGCGCACAGCTATTTTTTTTATAGTATAAACTATACATATATATTGCAATTAAATAGCATTTCTAATCATATGAAGTTAATCACAAGAGTCCTCCTTTACATCTGAGTCCACAGAGTTCCCCTTTTACATCTGCAGACTCTGATGTAAGGGAGAACTCTAGGGACTCTAACATAAGGGATGCTCTGGGAACCCTGATTTAAGGGGGATCACTGAGAAAACTTTGATGTACGGAGAGGACGCCGATGTAAGAGGGGACACTGTGGCCTTTAGTGTAAAGGGGAACTCTGATGTAAGGGGTGCTCTGAGAACCCTGATTTACCTTAGTGTACTCACTCAGAGCCAGGAGAGAGAAGGTTGGAGACTTCAGTCACAGACAGGGATGGGTGGAGAGCTCACTCACTCCTTGGCGGTCAGCACCTCTCATCCAGATGTATCTGAGGCTGCTAGACTTCAAATTATTGGCCCCCAGTTCCCTTTTCTGAGGCACAGCAGTGGGGAATGGAGTGTTGGCAGACACAGAGGGATAGGGGAGGGAGGAAGAGGAGCAGATCTCCTCTCCCGTCTGTGTGTGAGGGGACTGTTAGTCCTGGCTTTGGGCAGTGTAAAAGAGAGTGCAGCAGACATTCTCGGCTTACACAACTGCAGCCAGCAACCCTGCTGGGAAGCTGTAGTTCGATCTGAAAAATGTGTCCGGGTTTCAGGAGGTCTGAAACCCGGACGCTTGGGTCCAGACCCAAACTGTTCGGGTGAATCCCCGACAGGTGGCAACCCTATCTCCAAAGTGTTTGGGAAAAGCCTGTTTCAGCCGCATGGAGCCATATTAGTAGTGTAGTAATGTAGTGCGCCCAGCGCACAATGGCAAGCTGTGGGTGGGGCCACATTGCGATAAGAGTGGGATCCGATGCCCTTCATGCGATGCATGGGAACATATGCGCTTTGTCACATCTGCATGATGCAAATGGAACCTTACACTTACCAAGCATTTAACAGGGCAGGGTGTTTACTGTGACAGACACTTCCCTGCCTCTCTGCATCTTTATCCATCTTCTCTCCATACACCTGTGTATTCGAATAAAGAGCAGACTCGATCTCCGCCGGCTACCTGCGATGCCCCCCCTGCAGTGAAAGAACGGAGATCCGTGTAAGTAAACACGGATCTCCGTTCTATGAGAGGGGGAAGGGCTGTGATCACAGCCTTCCTCTATATGGAAGCCGTGATCACTCCCCTTCCCCTACCAGTCAAACACTAAGACAGATAGAACACGCCCAGGGAACACAGTTAACCCTTAGAGCGCCCCCCCCAGGTTAACCCCTTCACTGCCAATGGCATTTACACAGTAATCAGTGCATTTTTATAGCACTGATCACTGTATAAATGGCAATGGTCCCAAAAAAGTGTCAAAATGGTCCGACATGTCCGCCGCAATATCGCATTACCGCTACAAATCGCAGATTGCTGCCATTACTAGTAAAAAAATTAAAAAAAATAAAAACCCCAGAAATTAATTCTCATCATCCATAAACGCGGCAACTTTTGCGCAAACCAATCAATAAACACCGATTTCGATTTTTTTTTTATCACAAATATGAGGAAGAATATAAATCGGCCAAAACCGATGAAAAAAATGTTTTTTTATATTTTTTTTTTGGATTTGTATTTTAGCAAAAAGTAAGAAATTTGAGTTTTTTTGCAAAATTGTCGCTCTTCTTTTGTTTATAGCGGCGATCAGAAATGACGCAGCGGTGATCAAATACCAACAAAAGAAAGCTCTATTTGTGGGAAAAAAAGGACGCAAATTTAGTTTGGGTACAACGTCGCACGACCGTGCAATTGTTAGTTAAAGCGACGCAGTGCCGAATCGCAAAAAGCGCTCTGGTCCTAAAGTGTGAAATCCTTCCGGGGCTGAAGTTGCTAAGGTAGGGGCCTGGAGCTGCAGCTCCAATAGCCCCTATGTTTATCTGGCCCTGATGGCTACCCTTCCACCCTGTCATGTAGGCCCTCCGCTGACTCACTTTGCTCTCTGCTCCATGCATTCCTGGACAGTAGGGAGAGGATCTAACCGACGGGTAAAAACTTGGCTTTCTGAATAAGGTTAGTTATTTTCAGCAACAGAGGGAAGTTTGAGAAAGAACAAGAATGATGTACAGCAAGATCTAGAGAAATCAGACAGCGAGAGGGGTTCAGAATCAGTTGTTGGTGAATCTTTTCAACTTTGGTGTTGAAAAATGTCATAAGAGAGTCACAAATAAGAGGCTGTTATCTGTAGTGAATAGCAGATTTAAGCCACCAGACTCTTTGCCGCCTTATCTCTGTACTAGAGAAAACAAGGCTCTAGTGCCACCCTCCCCTGAACTGATTGTGTAAAGTAGGTGGATTTTGCTCCTTATAGTGAGATACACGATTGTCATACAGTTCTTTGTGAATAGTAAGTCCAGTTTTCTTGTAAAGGCATTTCAACTGATGGACTTTTGCTTTTAGCTGTCATACTGTAGTTCTGGTGTGCACCATGGTGCTGAGTGGTTGAAAGAGACAATCTGGGGTTTTAAGGGTGCCAGGGTATTTGGGAGATTGCGGAGGCCATCATTGTAATGGGAAACCAGATCATCAGGAGTGGATAACGAAGGCCACTTAAACCTCCTTTGGGGAAAAGGAGCCTTGACTGCTGAAAGCATGGCATCACTGTGGGTGTGAACCTAAAAGGGAAGTTAAGTAGCTCCCTTAGGATTGGCTACAAAGACCTAAGACCTAAGGTGACTGGGTGGAGCCAGAACTCTAGGAAAAGGCTACCCTGGGGCAAGTCCAAATGCTCTGAGGAGGTTCAGCTGTCCACCCTCCCGCCCATCAGGGCCGATCCTAGGGTCACAGATGCCTGGGTGCAGAAATAGTTCTGGTGCCCCCACATGGGTGTGGTCATCTTACTAACTCCTCCCCTCTACAAATGTTTCTATGGAAACAATTCAAACACAGAGATGCTCCCTAAGGAGGCTTTGTTACCCTGGGATCCTCCCACGATCTCTTAACAATAAATAAAATACACAAAGAGAAGCAGAGTGCTCGAATGGCACCTGGAGGGGGGTCTCTCTAATGGACACAGAGAGGGCTTCTGTTAGAGAGTCTGTTAGAAAGAGCCCCCAGACATACTGCAGACATAGAGACTGCAGACATAGTACAGAAGATGGTCAGAGACTGCAGACACAGAACAGAAGATGGTCAGAGACTGCAGACACAGTACAGAAGATGGTCAGAGACTGCAGACATAGTACAGAAGATGGTCAGAGACTGCAGACATAGTACAGAAGATGGTCAGAGACTGCAGACATAGTACAGAAGATGGTCAGAGACTGCAGACATGTTACAGAAGATGGTCAGAGACTGCAGACATAGTACAGGAGATAATCAGAGACTGCAGACATATTACAGGAGATGGTCAGAGACTGCAGACATGATACAAGAGATGGTCAGAGACTGCAGACACAGTACAGAAGATGGTCAGAGACTGCAGACATAGTACAGAAGATGGTCAGAGACTGCAGACACAGAACAGAAGATGGTCAGAGACTGCAGACACAGTACAGAAGATGGTCAGAGACTGCAGACATAGTACAGAAGATGGTCAGAGACTGCAGACACAGTACAGAAGATGGTCAGAGACTGCAGACACAGTACAGAAGATGGTCAGAGACTGCAAACATAGTACAGGAGATAATCAGAGACTGCAGACATATTACAGGAGATGGTCAGAGACTGCAGACATGATACAAGAGATGGTCAGAGACTGCAGACATAGTACAGAAGATGGTCAGAGACTGCAGACATAGTACAGAAGATGGTCAGAGACTGCAGACACAGAACAGAAGATGGTCAGAGACTGCAGACACAGTACAGAAGATGGTCAGAGACTGCAGACATAGTACAGAAGATGGTCAGAGACTGCAGACATAGTACAGAAGATGGTCAGAGACTGCAGACATACTACAGGAGATGGTCAGAGACTGCAGACATACTACAGGAGATGGTCAGAGACTGCAGACATAGTACAAGAGATGGTCAGAGACTGCAGACATACTACAGGAGATGGTCAGAGACTGCAGACATGATACAAGAGATGGTCAGAGACTGCAGACATACTACAGGAGATGGTCAGAGACTGCAGACAATCTGATACAAGAGATGGCCAGAGACTGCAGACATGATACAAGAGATGGTCAGAGACTGCAGACATAGTACAAGACAGGTTCAGAGACTGCAGACATACTACAGGAGATGGTCAGAGACTGCAGACATGATACAAGAGATGGTCAGAGACTGCAGACATGATACAAGAGATGGTCAGAGACTGCAGACAATCTGATACAAGAGATGGCCAGAGACTGCAGACATGATATAAGAGATGGTCAGAGACTGCAGACATTACAGGAGATGGTCAGAGACTGCAGACATACTACAGGAGATGGTCAGAGACTGCAAACATATTATAGAAGATGGTTAGAGCTTGCAGACATGATACAGGGGATGATCAGAGACTTCAGACATGATACAAGAGATGGTCATAGACTGCAGACATAATACAAGAAATGGTCAGAGACTGCAGACATGGTACAGGAGATGGCGAGAGACTGCAGACATGGTACAGGAGATGGTGAGAGACTGCAGACATACTACAGGAGATGGTGAGAGACTGCAGACATACTACAGGAGATGATCAGAGCCTGCAGACAATGATACAAGAGATGGTCAGAGACTGCAGACATATTACAGGAGACGGTCAGTAGGCTTGTGCAATTTGTTTCGTTCTGAATTTAGTTTTTACTGAATTTTGCAAAATTCGGCAATTTGGAGGAATTCCGAATTCCCAAATTTTTTTCACAATTTTCGTTTTTCCGATTAGAAAATTCAGAAATTTGCAGTAATTTGCCAATTGCGGTAATTCTCAGTAATTTGGCAATTGCGGAAATTCGGAAATTTGCGGTAAAATGGCAATTGCGGTAATTTCAGAAATTCGGCAATCAGAACAGCCAAAAATTCAGAAATTCGGAAATACGAAAATTTGGAAATAAGAAAGAACATTTGAAATAATAATAAATAACTATTAAATTATAAGTATTGGAATTTCCTTGAAAATATGGCTGTCAGTGATAAATTTCATATTTAAGTTCACTAACAGCCAAATTTCAAGGAAATTCCAATACCTATAATTTAATAGTTATTTATTATTATTTCAAATGTTCTGTCTTATTTACAAATTTCGGAAATTTGGAAATAAGAAAAAACATTTGAAATAATACGCCAGGAAGGCCCAGAGTAAGCGTCGGGGACCACGCGACAGTAGGAAGAGGCGGAGGACGAGGAGCGGGCCGGGGGCCTTCGGGGATGCAAAGCACAGTCCAGCAGCCTGGCCCTTCAGTGAGCCCCAGTGAGCAGTGGGAAGCACAACACGGGCCAGCGGATGAGAGCTCCGAAGGCGAACGCTCCAGCTCTGAGGAGGGAGAGTTGGGAGGTGGCCCTTCAGCAGTGGATGTCGGATCAGCGGCTGCAGGCGCGGGGCCTGTGCAGCCTGGTGAGTGCAACTCTAATTACTTGTCTTTGTTGCAGGCTACTCTGGGGGATTTGTTTAGGGGGGCTCTGGGGCGGGTGGCCCCCCCGCACTCAGCAGGACTAGGGTCCACTGCGTCCGGGGGCCTTTGGGGAACTTCTCTCTGGATTACAGGCTCTAGTGGACAGGTTTGCTACAACGGGGCCCAACCCAGCTAAGGCATGGATTCCGGCGGTCTTAGCTGCAGTCCCGGGGCCGGGGGGTGTCAGCTACGGCGGGCCCGGGGGAGTCGCCTGGTGCTGACCGGCACTGGGTGGGGTGACAACGATCGGTGGGCAGGAGCCGGAGGCGGCGTGTCTTTTGGACTCCGCCAGAGGCGAGGTTTATGTATGCTTTGAGGGGCCATTGGGGTTCCACTTGAAGCAGGAGGTTCACGAGAAGATCTGGAGGAGTGAGTATGTAGAAACTTTTGGGTTACTGCCCCTTGAGAGGTTTAATCTGGACCGCGTGCAGTTAGAGGATGCGCGGCGGGATGGATATCCGGATCGGGCGGCCTCTCGGGACTTGGAAATGGGTTCCCTATTCCGTGTTTGCTTTCTCAGGTTCCGCCTTTCACAGAGAATTTACGTTCAGCTAACCAGCATCCAGCGGTGGTGTCGGAGAAGTTGGCTAAGGAGGTAGCCCTGGGGCATATGGCGGGCCCGTTTGTTGATCTGCCTTTCGGGAATTTGGTGGTTTCTCCATTGGGGGTGGTTCCCAAGAAGGATGGCAACAAATTCAGGTTGATTCATCACTTGTCCTTCCCGAAGGGCGGATCGGTTAATGATGCCATTTCCCCTAAGGCTTGCATGGTGTTGTATACTTCATTCGATGCAGCGATACTCTGGGTACGGCACTATGGCTGTGGTTCCATGATGGCGAAAATGGATATCGAGGGGCATTCCGGCTTCTGCCGGTTCATCCGGACAGTTTTTGCCTTTTGGGTTGTCGATGGTTGGACAAATTTTATGTGGATCGGTGTCTGCCCATGGCCTGCTCCATTTCATGCACGCTTTTTGAGAAGTTCAGCTCGTTCGTGGAGTGGGTGCTTCGGGAGGTGTCAGGTGTTAACTCGGTCATCCACTATCTGGATGGCTTCCTGTGCATTGGGCCTCCCTCCTCCAACCTTTGCGGAGTTCTGCTGGCCACCATTCAGAATATCGCGGAGAGGTTCGATTTCCCCTTAGCGGCAGATAAGACTGAGGGTCCGTCCCAATCCATTAGCTTCTTGGGGATTGTCATTGATTCGCTTGCCGTGGAGTGTCGCTTGCCGGAGGATAAGCTGACAGCGCTGCAGGAGGAGTTGGCAGGGGTTATGCTGAAGCGTACAATTCAATTGCGTGCCCTGCAGTCGCTGTTGGGCAAATTGAACTTTGCTTGTCGCATACTGCCCATGGGTAAGGTTTTCTGACGCCAGTTGTCGGCGGCCACGGCGGGTGTCTCTTCTCCGCGTCATTTTGTGACCCTGACTGGGGAACACAAGGCGGATCTACGGGTGATGGACGTTTTTCTGCAGACGTTTAACGGGCGGTCGCTTTGGATGCAGGGTCTGGTCAACAGTTTTGATCTGGAACTGTATACTGACACCGTGGTTTCTACCAGTTACGGAGCCTTTTTGGGGGGCAAGTGGAGTACGGCGCGAAGGCCCAAGTAGTGGAAGCTGGCCGGTTTCTTGAGAAACCTTGTTCTGTTGCAGCTGTTTCCGGTGGTTGTGGCGGTAGAGGTATGGGGGGAGGCCTTTCGGAAAACAAGAAGGTGCGTTTGCATTGTGACAATCTGGGGGTGGTGCAAGTGCTCAATCGGCTTTCAGCGGCCTACCCGCTGGTGGTGCGGTTGCTGCGCCATCTTGTGCTTCGCTGCTTACAGTTGAATGTTTTTCTGTATGCGGTTCACCTGCCTGGGCTACTAAGGAGTTGTCGGATGCTTTGACTCGGTTTCAGCTGGACAGGTTCCGAGAGTTGGCACTGGACACGGAGCAGCAAGGAGTACCTTTTCCAGGGGAGCTGTGGAACATTGCCTTGGAATAACCGCGGGCTTGATCAAGGAGTCGGTAAGTGATAGAACGTGGGCAGCTTACTCGATGGTTTGGAAGGAATGGGGCTCGCTGTTGCAGGTGTGGTACCAGTTAGTGAAGACGCCGGGTACGTGTTACTGTATTTTATCGAGTCGAACTTTGCACGGGGGGTGTCAGTGTCTGCCATTACTCGCAAGATCTTGGGTTTGACGTTCTGGTGTAGGTTGTTGGGTTTGCATGATATTACCAAGGATTTTGTGGTTCGTCAGCTTTGCGGGGTTATAGGAAGGGTTCTCGGCGGCCGGATGGCCACCGACCTGTCACGTTCGACATGCTCCTGCAGCTACTGGTGAATGTAAATGCCGTGTGTCCTAACCCGTACGAAGGTAGGCTATTTCGCACGGCTTTCATTTTGGTCTTTTCATGGCTTTTCGGATTAGCGAATTGGTTAGTTCATCCAGGAAGGTGCAGGGTGGTATATTGTTCAGTGACGTACACTTCGAGGAATCATAAGTGGTGCTGGGCATTAGGCGTTCTAACACTGACCAGACGGGCAAAGGTGCATATGTCCGGCTGGGTAGGATCATGGGCATGGGCATCCGCAGAACTTTTTTCGGGGGGGGGGGCATCATTTTAAGGTCACCTATGCTCTGCCCCTTTTCGACAATGCCATTATCACATTATCACAGTCAGAGACTGCAGACGTAGTACAGGAGAGGGTCAGAGACTGAGGACATGGTACAGGAGACGGTCAGAGACTGTGGACATGGTACAGGAGATGGTCAGAGACTGTGGACATGGCACAAGAGACTGTACGATTGCGGACATAGCACAAGAGACTGCATAAATCTGGGGGCGTGGGGTGACAGAGAGATGAGGGTGACAGAGAGACAGAGGGGGGTAACAGAGAGGGGTGAGAGAGAGAGGGGGGTCAGAGAGAGAGACTCCTAGCTCTGTCTGCAGTCCCTCTAGTGCCCCTATGTCTAATGGTGTGTGTAATGCACAGTACAGTACCCTGCATGCGAGTAGAATGTCCATGATGGCAAGCAGCTGGCAAGACCTGTTTTCATTCTGGGTGAGGACAGGAGATTCTCTGTTCCTTCTATCGGATCTATGGTGTGACATGGAGCGGTCCCTGGCTGCTTGCATTTCCTGCCTGTCCTTGTTCTCTAAGCCCCAGGTTAGTCTGTCTTCCGGGCCTGGGAGCGGTGAGGAGGTTTTACGGAGTCCAAGGTTCAGGCTCTGGGAGGTGCTGGGGATGTTGTACCTGCTGCTCCTGGCATCTGCCGCTTTCCTTTCCATCGCCTGGGCTGCTCGCTCATACTATGTAGACCGGGTGATGTCACCCCTTGAGGCCTTCGCTGTCCCGCTCCTCGCACCAGCTGTCACCGGCCCTGCTAAACTGTGTACAGGTACGAGCAGGGCCCGCCATCGGTGCTAGGATAAGGACAAAGTGGGGAACCCCCGATATGATCCCTAATTCCGGGGGGGGGGCGCTTAACCCCCTTGCCCCTACCTGCGGACGCCCATGATCATGGGTTCTCCTGCTTGTCCGGTCGAGGCGGTGAGGGATTTTATGCGCTCTCGCCCGGCAGGTGAGGGGTTTCTGTTGGTACACGAGGATGGTTTAGCTTTGTCGATCTATCAATTTAGGGCGGTTTTTAAGCGTTGCCTTGGGGCCTCTGGCTACGTGGCCCAAGGTTTCTCATCGCATTCCTTCCGCATCGGGGCAGCCACTGAGGCTGCTCGGTGGGGTTTGGACGATGCGGTGGTAAAACGTATAGGGAGATGGGAGTCTAGCAGATTTAAGATTTATGTGTGACTGCATCTGATCGGGGGGGCTCTGTAAGTCAGGAATTTTCACTGTTATTTAGAATTGTTTGGGGTCGCTTGTTGGTACTATGTGGGTTTTTGTTTGATTATTTCTTTCAGATGGTGGCCCAGCCCTTGTATGGGTTCTCGGCCACTTGTTCGTGTTCTGGGGGGCAAGTCGGGCCGATGTGCGACCGAATGGTCGGCAGTTGGGAGTGCCCAGGTCGGAGGCCCGGGTAAGATGCATAGGGGTCCCTGGCTTATTGTGGTGCCGAGTCGTTCCTGAGTTTCAGCGCTTTGCCCGCCTGAACCGGGCCCCTGATGTGCTGGTGATACATGCAGGTGGCAACGACCTAGGGGTCTGGTCCATGCGCCATCTTATACGCGACAATAAATTTGATTTTTTACGGTTGCGTTCGGAATCTCCTTCTTTGCTGGTGGTGTGGTCCGATATCGTGGGTCGTACCTCTTGGCGATTTGCGCGGTCTGTGGATAAATTGAATAAAGCCCATATTAAGGTGAACAAGGAAGTGGGCAGTTTCGTGGCACGCAACGGGGGTTTTGTCGTCCAGCATACGGAGTTGGAGAAGGACACTTGGCGTTACTTGCGCTGCGACGGTGTGCACCTTAATGCTGTCGGTACAGATCTGTGGTTCCTCGGTCTCCAGGATGGAGTTCAGCGAGCCTTGCGTTTTTGGCGGAGCTCACAGGTGTAAGGTTTTACACCCGTGAGCGGTGGCAGTTGTGGTCTTTGGATAGCTATAAAAGAAAGTGCCACCACAAATTGGGATGTACATTGCCATCATCCCTTTAATTGATTGTTTGAAATACCCCTTATGAACTGGTGGGATTTTTAAGGCAATTCAAAAAACTTTTTCCTTTTATATAAAAATTATACACATTTATTGAAAAATATGAACATCATTGAACATTTTCATGGATTTTGAAACATTTTTACAAACAGCATTGATACAGTCGATTGTACAATAGTGTGCATTTTAGCAAGGAGTGATATCACCCGGCACTGGTGGTCCCTTAGAGTTGGGGTGACCCCAAGGCACGGTGCATTCCAACGCGTTTCGGATTGACTTTATTACTACCTTCTTCAGGGAAAGATATCACCATCTATGAAATAGATAATCGATAAACTAGTTGTGGTCTTTGGAGGCTTTGCAAATATTCGGTAATTCAGTGGAAGGACCTGTCTGAGGTATGGAGTCCTTGGTGGTATCTCAGTTAACAGAGGTTTAACTGGGAGAAGAAAGAGGAAGTATCTGTCAAAAAGGTGGTAGTCCCGTGCTGGTGTTGCGCCGTTGGGCAGAGTGATGGTAACGCAGATACAAATTGATGTGGATTGGACGTGCCTCCCAAGATCAGCAACCAGATGCTTATACGTGGATGTTTTAATGTTGTTTATGCTGTTTTGTTAATAAATGTCCACACGGCCACATTTTTCTCCATATCGATTTGGGTCTCTCTATTTGTAGATAAGAGGATTGTTACTTAGGGGGAAGCGGTCACATCTGGGGTACCCTACTCAAGTATTTTTCCCTTTAGGAAATCAACCCCGATCAGTCAAGATATCCGGAATGATAGGACCCTTGCCTTTAAGAGAGCAGATGTTAAACAGACCAAAGTTGACAATGCTTTTGTTTGACACGGACGTTGGCCAACCACGTGGTCAATGACAGAATACAACTTCAGAAGTGATGTAATGTGTTGAATTGTTTTGTAATGTATTCTTTCGTTTCCAAGCATACATGGCCTTGCTCTTCTGATTTCTTTTGGACAAAAGCTGTACTGATCAAATGAAAACGTGAAATGTGTTCACATATGATATACATCTGAAAATTCTCAGCCGTCAAAAGCACTATACTAACGATTTGGTAATCAGCCGATCATTCATTGTACGAAAATTTTCTTCCGATCTTCTTATCTTGTGTAGGGGCCTTGAGTTATAAAGCAATTTTATAATCCTATGTGGAAAACAGGATCTAGAAGTGGAGCCAGCAGACATGCAAACCTGTGAACTCTGATACAGAAAACATGTCACTGGAGTCCAAGAGAGCCACTAAAAGACAGGTTTGTCTCCAGTAACTCATGAGAATGCCTAAACATTTGTGATTGCAACCATTTTCTGGGCAAAGTGGTGCATTGTCTGACAGAAATTCAGAGGTGCCAATATTTTTGGCCATGACTGTATAACCAAAAACAACAGCAATATAGGAGAACCTCTATATCAAGTTACCTGGGTAGAAAGTGGTTATTTCGATGACAAAAGGTTGTGGTTGGGTCTATTCAAAAAAGTATTGCTTTGTTAAATACAATATATTAAAGTGATTGTAAAGGTTTGTTTTTTTTTTTCTTTTAAATAACAAAGATGTTATATTTACCTGCTCTGTGCAGTTGGTCTTGCACAGAGCAGCCCTGATCTTCCTTTTCTGGGGGGCCCCGCTGACGCTCCTGACTCCTCCCCTTTACCGGGTGCCCCCCCACGGAGACCCGCATTCCCTGGGGGCACCCGTGTGGGTTCGCTCATGAGTCCCACTGCTGTGTCCATTGACACAGACAGCAGTACTTGGCCCTGCCCCCCACTCCAATGTCACTGGATTTGATTGACAGCAGCGTGAGCCAATGGTTGCTGCTGCTATCAGTTTATCCAATGAGGGCGGAGACATTGGCTGGAGCTGCTGGGCTCTTGTTCGGCGTTGGAACGATCAGGCCCAGGCAAAAAAAAGGGGGGTTCTGGGGGGGGGGGGGAGCTTCAGCACAAAAGGTGTTTCACCTTAATGCATAGAATGTATTAACCACTTCAGCCCCGGAAGGATTTCCCACTTTAGGACCAGAGCACTTTTTGCGATTCTGCACTTCGTTGCTTTAAATGACAATTGCGCGGTCGTGCGACGTTGTACCCAAACGAAATTTGCATTCTTTTTTCCCCACAAATAGAGCTTTCTTTTGGTGGTATTTGATCACCTCTGCGTCATTTCTGATCACCGTTATAAACAAAAGAAGAGCGACAATTTTGCAAAATAAAACAAATTTTTAACTTTTTTGCTAAAATACAAATCCAAAAAAAAAATATATAAAAAACGAATTTTTTGGCCGGTTTATATTCTTCCTCATATTTTTGGTTAAAAAACATCGCTATCGGCGTTTAGTGATGATGATGAGAATTAATTTGTGGGGTTTTTAATTTTTTTTACTAGTAATGGCGGCGATCTGCGATTTTTATTCGGGACTGCAATATTACAGTGGACATGTCGGACCATTTTGACACTTTTTTGGGGCCATTGGCATTTATACAGCGATCAATGCTATCAAAATGCACTGATTACTGTGTAAATGTCACTGGCAGTGAAGGGGTTAACCTGGAGGGGGTTAATTGTGTTCCCTGAGTGTGTTCTAACTGTATGGGGCTGGGCTGAGTGGGGGAGGAGAGTGATCACGGCTCCCATATACAGGTAGCCTGTGAACACATCCCTTCCCCCCAGGTCAGCCATCAGAAATTTTGGGGCCCCTTATACAGCTGTAGACCTGGGCCCCCTTGTCTGACCACCAACATTCCCCAGGGCCCACCCACTGGCCACCCCCCCACATCCACCTACTGGCCAGGGGTGTACACATGTTGCAGCCACAGTAGGAATTATGCACCTTGTCACACTTACCAGGTGTAACCTGCCAAGCATCACCCATTCAAGTGAAGTGAAGTGTGCATTGCATGCTAGTGTGGGATCCAAGGAGTTAAAAAAACAGTGCACAGGCAGCACAGCCTTACCCGATGATTGCAATAAGACCTCGCGCTGAACCATAGGTGCTGGAGGACCTAAACTTGGACCAGTCATGGTCCAAGGGGCCCTCTCCGTGTGACCCAAGTTTGGTATTTTTATTGCCTATGGTTCAGGAGAACGGTGTCCCCAAACCGGATGACCCCCCCCTCCCTTAGACTCCAATGTTAAAGCGGAATTCCACCCAAAAGTGGAACTTCCATGGTAAGAGAAGGTGAGCCCCCACATGCCACAATCAGCATGTCTTTTTTTGGGGGGATGACCAGGGACCCTGTTTTCACAGGGTCCCAGGTCCACTTCCTCCCCTGGAGCTGCGGCTCCAGAAAGGAAGTCCACCTCCCTCCCCCCCTCGGCGATCTTCTGGGACACGTCACAGGTCCGAGAAGATACGCAGAGCCATTCACAAGCTGCAGCACAACTCGTGCATGTGCAGTGAGTGGCCGGCTTTGAAGGTAAAGCCGGGTGCCCACACTTGTGATGCTGGCGCCGCCAAGGGGAGGGGGAGACGAGAGAGCCCTTGGGCGGCCGCATCCCTGGAACGAGGGACAGGTGAGTGACCAATTGTTAAAAGTCAGCAGCTACACTTTTAACAGGGTGGAACTCCTCTTTAAGTCTGAAATTCACCCGACAATTGCTGGTCAATGACTGGTCATTTTGGGGACCTGGTACAGCCGAACCATAGGTGCTGGAGACCCCAAACTTGGACCAGTAGTTGCCCAGGGGGCCCTCTCTATGTGACCCAAGTTTGGTATTTTTATCGGCTATGGGTTGGGAGAACGGAGTCCCCAAACTGGTTGACCCCTCTCATAGACTCCAATGTTTAAGTCCGAAATTCACCTGACAATTGCTGGTCAATGACTGGTCATTTTGGGGACCCGGTACGGCCGAACCATAGATGCTGGAGATCCAAAACGTGGATCAATTGTTGCCCAGGGGGCCCTCTCTATGTGACCCAAGTGTGGTATATATATCGGGTATGTTTGAGGAGAACGGTGTCCCCAAACCCCTCCCATAGACTCCAATGTTAATGACTGCTTAAGTCTTTGTTATAAGGACCCCTTGAGACACTGGGGCCCTTACAACAGTGCTGTCTGTACCCCCCTGATGGCAGCCCTGCCTCCCCCTCTGTCAGATCGGAGATCCGTGTTTACATACACGGACCTCCGTTCCCTCACTGCGGAGGAGCCATTGAGGGTAACTGGCAGAGATCGAATGCGCCTTACCCGCTTCCTGGCTTCCCCGGAACACAGTGAGCGTGAGAGCGTGCCTCCGGCGGTGCGTGTGCGCTCACAGTACGCAATCTCCCAGCTGCCGTCAGGTGAGCGATAACGAACCAAGTTGCCACAGTCAAGCCACGGTGGGCAGTCGGCAACTGGCTAAGGTAAAAAACTTTCAGACTTTACAACTCCTTTAAACTCCTAAATATATAAAAAAAAAAAAACAAGTGACAAAAAGCGCCCCCCATCCAGCATTAGAGGAATCACTCAAGTAGGAAACAGGACACAACACAAGTGCATAGCAGACAAACAAATGAAAAAAACATAAAGAACGCAAAACGTCCAGGCGCCAAGTGTCGCAACACAGAGTTGCACCGTGAAAAAAAAACACTTTCATATATTACCAATCTGGTCACTGACCAATAAATGGTAACAGCTCGTGTGTGGATCCCTTAGGAATACCAGCTAAACATATGTGTGATTCCGCTAATTCTTGTCGTCGCCTTTTGCAATTTGTGTTTTTGATATTTAGGAAATGAATATATTCAATAAAGCAATATTTTTTTTTTAATAGACCCAACAACAACTTTGTTTCATTGAAGTAACCACTTTCTATCCAGGTAACTTGATTACAGGAGTTCTCTAATATATTGCTGTGTTTATGTTCACTAAACCTAGAAATGAAATTACATTTTGCACTGAAATCCTTAAAAAATGTTTATATTTAGATGAGACGGAAATCTGACTGTCCGGAATTATTAAAATAACATGAAGAATATTGGGCACCTGCTTGGAGTTCTTCTTTAATATACAATATTGTAAGATATTTTATTCAAATAATTTTCTGTTCTCATTCTTCTCTTCTTCTACAGTTTGTATGGTAATGACCTGACAGACAGTTCCTGCACCCACCTGGCATCGGGAATAAGAGATAACCGGACACTGAGGAGACTGGACCTGTCTGGGAACTATCTGAGGGGTCCTCATTTCAAGGATCTGATGACAGCTCTGACCACAAGCCGGATAGAGGAATTACTGTGAGTAGAACAGGACAAACCTTTTCAGAACACTTTTACATCCAAAACATAAATAGAATAACTGTGGAGTGTTTTTATGAGGGTTAAACTCTCACAATCACACTAAAACCAAAGTCAAGGGAACATTCACCCAATATGTAACAAATAGAGTTGAGCGAACACCTGGACGTTCGGGTTCTGCTGGTCCGTCCGAACTTCGGGACAAAGTCCGGGTCCGGGTCCGGACGGAACCCGAACGATCGCACGGACACCGAACCCCATTGAAATCAATAGGGACCCGAACTTTTAGGCACAAAAATGGCTGTAGGAAAGTCATGGAAAGCCCCAGAGGGCTGCAAAAGGAAGTAAAATGGGGGTAAGGGTAGGGCAAGTGCCCTACAAAAAAATGGGGACAGGGAAATAACTTTAAATATTTTTAAAAAAATAAAAACTTAAAAAATGCAAAAATGGAGGTGAATGTGGTTCATCTTCAAACTGTGTCTGAAAAGTATTAATTAACGGTAGAAGCCATATAACTGTTCTAAAATCATCTTCAAACTAGGGCAAGTGCCCTACAAAAAATGGGGAGAGGGAAAATAAATTAAAATCACATTTAAAAAATGGGAAGGGGGGTGGATGTGGAGTAGGAGTCTAGAGGTTGACTAGGCCGTGACCGTGGAAGTGGCGGTGGTAGAGGAGTAGGAGGTAGCCAACATGGTCTTTTTTTTTTGTATTG
>BLSH010116159.1:255564-281017 GCA_018402905.1 Glandirana rugosa
CGGGAGACAAAACCCTGCCATTCTGTTCTTGGAGGTGCATTGACTTGATGTCTCAAAGTCTTTTGCGAGGACTTATGCCGCAGGTGTAAGAAGTAAGTGTAAAGGTAGGAAAGTTATACCGGTGTTCTCGGGTCCAACTGTAAGCCCGATAAGTGACGATCTCGTTTTTCTTAATAAATTTGGATCAGTGCTGCACTCAGAGTCAGTTTGAGGTTGCACTCTGAATCGTGCGACATGGGGGGGCGCAATGGTGAAAACGTAGCCACACAGAAAGTGTTCCAAATTTCGATTCTGAACAGAACTAGGGGACATCATTGGATAAGTGGAGCAAGGTCGCGAGACATCCCTCCCTTCTGCGCAAATGGCCAAGCTCTATCCATTCAACCGTAAGGATGTGAAGCATTTTTAAGGCTGCCTTTCTAAATTGCTTAGGCCTTGATGAGGCAAGCAATCATGCCGCTCTTCCTTGGAAGATGCAGTGAATAGCCCGAATGTCAACCTGGGCTCTTGTGGCCATATTGAAAGGATGGAAATGTGAATGAAGAATGTGGACGCCGTATTCAGGAGCGTTTTCTGAAACTCTGTAGTTCAGTTACGTGGAGGTTCTTGTCTTACCGTCCCAAAACAGAGGGCAGCTGCTGGAGCACAGAGCTCAGGTATTTTCTATCCTCCTCAAATTTGGCTGGCTGCTGGATCTGGCAAGGGGACACCTGGAGCCCACTCAGTCTCTTGTGGGCCTCAGGACTCAGTTCAATATAATCTTAAAAATCATTGCCTTGGCTCTGGATCCCGATGTTCTGGATCTGATTACTCCTGGCCCAGTCTTCTTCCCACCTGCGTGCCTTTCAGAGTCTAGAATGATTGGCATGATGGGGTCTACGGATCCGCGGATCAAGTGGAGGCTGGAGAAGACAGCCTTCTGCAAGGGGTTTCTCCAATAGTGGGAGCCAGGAAGCAGATTTCAGGACTTTCACCATATAACGTTGGGAGCGTCAGTGCTCTTAGGTTAGCCCGCTATGGTGGTCTCCTACATTGAAAGACAGCCTGGGGACTCACAGCCTGTTCTCTATTACAGGAAGTGGAGCCAATTATGTCTTGGGCTCAGAACAATTGAGCCTACAGCTCAGCGGCATATGTTCCCTGAGTCCAGTATGTTCTAACTGATTTTCTTTCCAGAGTCCACAATCAATGCCCTGATGGATCATTGGGAATGCAGTAGGACCTATGCATTTCTTCCAGTCCTGGTCAAACTTGGGTTTTCTACGAAGACTCCGAACAGAGGTTGTGGTGTTAGTGGCAGTGATGCCTTATCGGCCAATTAGGTCATGGTTCCCCTTGCTAGCATAATTCAGCTTCTGGAACCCAGTGCACCTTCTCCTCAGACCAGGCCTTCTTTCACTGAGTACAATTCTACATCCATGTCCAGCACGGTTGCGTCTGATGGTCTGGTTCTCGAGATTGGAGGTCTGCTCTTCCAGAGTCATCTCCGCTCTCTTGAATACTAGAAGAATGAACGCAGACAAAGTTGACAGGGGAATCTGGTCAAAGTTGTTCAATACTAAATGTCTGCTGCTGACAGATCATGTAGTGATCTAGCAGTTCTAAATATTCTAGGCTTCCTCCAGTCGGATTTAGTTCTGGCTCTATCGGTCAGTTCCCTCGGAGCTCAAGTGTCAGCCTTATCAGCCTTCACACTTTTTTTTTTTTTTTGGGTCTAAGCATCTTCATGTCCAACAATTCTTCAAGGAAGCAGCTAGGCTCAGACCTCGGTCAAATTCACCTTTTCCCGGCTATCACGTTGGCATAAGAAGCTTCAGAGATTGGTTTACTGGTCATGGAGAATTTTCTTACGTTCTTCCAGCTGAGCGGTGCTGTTTCCTACGCTTGACTCAAATCCCAAGGATGCATCAGTCTTTGTGGGAGCCAAGAGATTGTTCTGCCAACCTTAGAGCTCTAACTTGAGTGGGAGAAGGCGCAATGTGGCTTAATTGGTTAAACCGCATGTCTAGTAAACCGGGTACTCGGTTTTGACTTACAGCAGTGCCTTCCTTCAATTTTTGGAATCCCTCAGATATTGTAAAGTAATATCCACAAGCTACAGCTTCCTTCAGGCCTCAGAATGCCTATTCATTTTCTTGCCAGAAAGGACAGAGGAGCGTGTCTCACCTAGGACAATTGTGGCATGGATTGTTATGGATGTTGTGTTTATTTAAATGCAACTCTATGGTGCATATCTGTTGTACTTATTTCCGTTTTGGTGTTGCTTATTCCTGCTGATTATTATTCAATTAACATGGCTTCTGTACAGGAATGGCTTGTGCTGTCCTTACCTTCATCACATCAAACACAGATTTCCTAGGAGGCTCCCTTGGAGGTAGTGTCTGCTCACTCAACCAGGAGTGGGTCTACATCTTGGGCAGCTTTGCGTTATGTAGCTCCCAAAGTAATTTGCAGGGTGGCTCCCTGGTCTTCTATCAACACGTTTGTGCCCCATTACTGTGTTGAACCAGATGCCCTATCTTCAGTTAATTTTGGTTTACAAGTACTGTCCGTTGACGGTGTTAATTAAACTTTCTTTGCTCTACATTTTGCGCACCCAAGTGTGAACGGCGAGTTATTTCCCACACGAATGCTGCCATGGAAGTCTGTCAGGAAACCGGAAAATTTACTATCAAATACTTACCGTAATTTTTCTTTCCTGATAGACTCCATAGCAGCAGGAGTCCCCTCTCAAATGTCTGGAGTAGGCTAATTGCGGAACACCGCCGCTGGCTCGGAGCAAAGATTTATGGGAGAGGGGTCCTATAGGGTACTTATGGAGGCTCGGCCAACCCACACGTATGCTGCCATGGAGTCTATCAGGAAAGGAAAACTACGGTAAGTATTTGATAGTAAATTTTCAGTTTTCTGGTATTGATTACTCTGAACTAGTGTGTCCAAATGTTACAAAGTCATTCTCTATGTTGACCCAAACCACTCATCAACATGTTCCATATATTTGTGGTGCAATCATCTCACCACTAGACAATGAGGTCACTGTACTCCAATGGCCTCCACACTCACCGCATCTCATTCAATAGAGCAACTTTGGGATGTGGTGGAACGGGAGATTGGCATCATGGATGAGCAGTCGACAAATCTGCAGCAACTGCGTGATGCTATCATGTCACTATGGAGTCTTTGAGGAACATTTCTAGCACCTTGTTGTATCTATGCCATGAAGAATGAAGGCAAAAGGGGGTCCAACCTGCTACTAGCAAGGTGTACCTAATAAAGTGGCCGATCAGTGTATACGGTTGTGCTCATAAGTTTACATACCCTGGCAGAATTTATGATTTCTTGGCCATTTTTCAGAGAAGATGAATGAGAACACAAAACCTTTTCTTTCACTCATGGTTGGTGTTTGGCTGAAGCCATTTATTATCAATCAACTTTGTTTACCCTTTTTATATCATAATGACAACAGAAACGACCCAAATGACCCTGATCAAAAGTTTACATACCCCAGTTCTTAATACCGTGTGTTGCCCCCTTTAACATCAATGACAGCTTGAAGTCTTTTGTGGTATTTGTGGATGAGGCTCTTTATCTTCTCAGATGGTAAAGCTGCCCATTCCTCTGGGCAAAAAGCCTCCAGTTCCTGGAAATATTAGGGCTGTCTTGCAGGAACTGCACGTTTGAGATCTCCCCAGAGTGGCTCAGTGATTTAGTAGAATGGACAAGGAGGAGGTCAAATCGGCACCACATCCAAAAAGTATATATATATATATATTTTTTTTTAATTAAACGTTTATTAAAGGAAATGTAATGTACAATACAAATACAATCTGTCTGCATCTTTTCCAGTGTCTATCAAGTTACATTACAATCATGGACATGTGCCATTCCTGTTGAGCCAAAGACATACATTCCGTTTGTCCATATAAAATATTAAACATATTTTAGATCTCATAGAAGTATATATTAAATAAGGGAAAGGATTAGGACTTTTAAGGTGCCAAGAGAGAAAAGATAATACTTAAAAGTAAAATTTCATTTTTTTATTTTAACATGATTTTAAAAGTTAATATCATAAAATGAATTACGAAAAAATACTCAATATCATCATATATTTATACAGCTGCACATGCTCTACATGTTTCGCTGTGGAAGGCTTCTTCAGGAGATAAGAGGCGCTGCAATTTGATGAGTACTACAAATAGAACAGGTATATGATACATAAGTATACACTTTTAAATGAGAATATACATAAGCTATAACATTTATTAATACATTTTAAAAATACATATTTTATTGACAAAAATGAAACCACCGGAAATTTTTGAGTACTACAAATAGAAAAGGTATATGATACATAAGTATAAACTTTTAAACAAGAATATACATAAAATATAACATAACCCACCAGAAATTTTTGAGTACTTCGAAAAATTGCAGTAGACAAATTCCAAAGAGGTATGCAAAGCCTCAAAACACTCAATGAACTGTATACCCAAAAGGCTGAATATGACCACAGAGGAGAATTAAGATTATCTATAAGGAATAATAATATATCATTATTTTAGATTGGGTGTATACTACAGAAACAATTGGTCCATAGAAGTGCCCCCAAATATAGCAAAGGATTACCTGTTGTTAAGAAAATATTCACATAATGCATCAACCTATTTGTCCCATTCATTAAGAGATGGACTATGCATATTTAAGTGCATGAATAAAATCATTGACCATGGGTGACTGTAAACAAGTGGGAGGAATATGTCAATCCCTGTGATGGAAGGTGGCCCCCTCAAGAACATCAGGTGTTATCACACCCGTTGACATGGAAGGAGAGACCTACAGGAATGAAAGCACAGTTCTCAAAAAGGATATCGGGGAACTGGAGAAAGTGCAGAGAAGGGCAACCAAACTAATAAAAGGCATGGAGGAGCTCAGCTATGAGGAAAGATTAGAGGATCTGAATTTATTCTCTCTTGAGAAGAGGAGATTAAGGGGGGATATGATCAACATGTACAAATATATAAGAGGTCCATATAGTGAACTTGGGGTGGAGTTATTTACTTTAAGGTCATCACAAAGGACAAGGGGGCACTCTTTACATCTAGAGGAAAAAAGATTTCATCTACAAATACGGAAAGGTTTCTTCACAGTAAGAGCTGTGAAAATGTGGAATAGACTCCCCCCAGAGGTGGTTTTGGCCAGCACGGTTGATTGCTTTAAAAAAGGCCTGGATTCTTTCCTTAATGTAAATAATATAACTGGGTACTAACATCTTTAGGTAAAGTTGATCCAGGGTGAATCCGATTGCCTCTCGGGGAATCAGGAAGGAATTTTTTCCCCCGTTATAGCAAATTGGATCCATGCTTTGCTGGGGTTTTTTGCCTTCCTCTGGATCAACTGTGGGTGAAGGATTGTATATGGGATTATTTGGTTGTATGTGTGTGTGTGTGTATGTGTGTATATATATATATATATATATATATATATATATATATATATATATGTGTATATACATTTTTTTTTTTTTTTGGTTGAACTGGATGGACTTGTGTCTTTTTTCAACCTGACTAACTATGTAACTAAACTTGACAAACATGAGTAATAGGATACACCCTGAGCGAGGGGTAAGGCTCTCCCCATCCAATGCGGCTGTAAAAACCAGCCCCAGTTAACGAGAGGGACACCCATTCCCCATGCCAAACAGGGCAATCCAAAGGATAGATGATAAGTTGGGAGAAAAATAAGTATCATGCCTTGTTCACGAGTGGCCGAACATACAGCTGAGCACATAGGAGAGAGTGGAGACACAGCCCCTATCTCCCTCCACTGTCTCTGCAGCATGAGTGGCAAAATGCTTCTACTCTAAATTCCCCTGCACTTCGCCAGTGTCTGACGTCACCGGCGAGGTGGGGACCAATGAATAGGCTCCAAGACAGGCCCATCATGCCAAGGAGGCGGCGAACAGGGCAGGGATGTCTGACAGGTCCGCCCGACCTCCCTCCATTTGAACGCTGTACACATAGGGCATGGCAATGCCCGGCCATAAGGATGGGAGGTGTCAACCCACCTATCCAGACGGCACAGGACTGGCCAGGGGGGTGGTTCGACTCGAAAGAGCCGGGCCAATCCCAGATGGTACAGCGGGAGGGGTCTCCTGGTAGGGGACGGACAAAACAGAGGGAGGAAGTGATGTGATGCGCCGGCGCCGAGTCTACAACCGCCATCTTGGAAAGTCCAGTCTGTCTGTGTGAGAGCCGGACAAGGACAGCAATGCCCATAACTCCACAGAAAAAAACGGATTACCCACCAAGAATGGGGCAAATTGAAGGTTTGCACCAAGGTGGAATGTACGGTGAATAGGAATGGCCTGGTTGGGAAATCCCTACTAGTCAGGCTCCCCCCATGTGGATGGCTGATCGGTCACCCACACTGGAGGGTGCCCGGGGGTCCATGTGATGACGCAAACCTTTATTGGGCTACACAGGAAAAAGAAGGAATATAATATTAATATAGTTAACCCAAATTGGATATATAAAGCAATTATCAATATAGAAGACTCCCATTTGCGGTAAGGGTCCATAATGTTTACAAACACAACCTATATGTGTACATAGCACACAATACGTATTTTAATGAAGGAGCACGGATTCGAGGAACAAAAACCCAACCATACATTGAAACCCAAAGATCCAGCCAGAGACCCAAATGATAGAATTATTAAAATTGGTAGTAGGTAAGAAAGAAATACATCTAACTATCACCATATGTATGCGATGTTCACATATGAACTCACATTAACAGTTTTGTATAGAACAGCTGGACTTTCATAATTTATAAGAATGGTTAATAACTAAATGCATCATTGAGACCCAGGTATTTTAAAGCTGCTAAGTTGTGAATCCAGCGGGCTTCCTGTTGGAGTAACAATTTGTCATTATCGCAAACCCTTTCAGTAGGAGGAATATGCTCTAACGCAAAAGATTGCATTTGAGGAATCGAAGCAGCGATATAGACCTATATGTCTACTGATCGGCGTCTCCATTCTCTTTTTGGAGACCAAGGAGACATGATCACGGATACGCTCAAAAAAATGCCTTTTGGTTTTGCCAACATAGAAAGCTCCGCATCTACAGGACATGATGTACGCTATGCCAATGGATTGACAATCCGCTCTAAAATGCAGTTTATATACCTTGCCATTCGGTAGCGTTATTTCGGTGGCTTTTGAGACATACTTGCAGAAATTACACCTATAAGATGGAAAGGTACCATTATTCCTGATTTGAGTGTCAGGGTTCACAGAATGATGGCTGTGAACCAATTTGTCTTTTAGGGATTTGGACCTTCGATAGGTAATTTCGGGATAAGGCTTGAGATGCTGAGCTACTGTACTATCCGCCATCAGAAGATACCAATATTTTTGGATCACCTGACCTATTTGTTTGTGTTGACCTGAAAATATGGTAATTAACCTAATTCCGTTTTCTGGATTATTCTGTTTCTTTTTGTGAATCATTGCAGTTCTATTTTGACCCTTGGCTATACTATATGCCCTTTTCAGGCAATTATTGCTGTAACCTCGTTGTTTCAACTGCCTCTGCAACAATTTTGCAGTGGTTTCAAAATCAGCATCCCTACTACAGTTCCGTCTAAGGCGGAGATACTGGCTGTAGGGAATGCTTGTTACCAGGCGATAAGGATGGGAAGAGGTGGCATGAATAATGTAATTGCCACTAGAGAGTTTTCGATATAAAGTAGAGCCAAGAGTATCATCAAGATTGATAAATATTTGGACATCCAGGAAACTAAGGACTTGTTTATTACATTCCTTAGTGAATTTTTGATTGAACAGATTAGATTTAAGACTGTCAAAAAAGAGTAAAAGCTCTTCATGACTGCAGGTCCACACCACAAATATATCATCGATATAACTTCACCAAATGAGTACTTTGCTGAAAAACGCCTGCAATTCCTCCTGATAGAACAGTCTCCACTCCCACCCCCCAGGCACAGCTTGGCATAGGATACATGATCACGCGGACCCCCTGCACCCTCCAGTGTGGGTGACCGATCGACCATCCACATGGGGGGAGCCCGACTAGTAGGCATTTCCCAACCAGACCATTCCTATCCACCGTACATTCCACCTTGGTGCAAACCTTCAATTTGCCCCATTCTTGGTGGGTAATCCGGTTTTCTGTGGAGTTATGGGCATTGCTGTCCTTGTCCGGCTCTCACACAGCAGACTTTCTAAGATGGTGGTTGCAGACTCAGTGTGCCGGTGCATTATGTCACTTCCTCCCTCTGTTTCTTCCATCCCCCACCAGGAGCCCCCTCCCGATGTACCATCTGGGATTGGCCCTGCTCTTTCGAGTCCAACCACCCCCCTGGCCAGTCCTGTGCTGTCTGGATAGGTGGGTTGACACCTCCCGTCCTTACGGCCAGGCATTGCCATGCCCTATGGGTAGAGCGTTCCAATGGAGGGAGGTTGAGCGGACCTGTCGGACATCCCCACCCTGTTCACCGCCTCCTTGGCATGATGGGCCTGTCTTGGAGCCTATTCATTGGTCTGCACCTCGCCGGTGACGTCAGACGCCCACGAGGTGGAGTGGAATTCAGAGTGGAAGCATTCCGCCACTCATTCTGGCAGAGTCAGTGGAGGGAGATAGGGGCTGTATCTCCACTCTCTCCTATGTGACCAGCTGTATGTTCGGCCACTCGTGAACAAGGCATGATACTTATTTTTCTCCCAACATATTATCTATCCTTTGGATTGCCCTGTTTGGCGTGGGGAATGGGTGTCCCTCTTCTTAACTGGGGCTGGTTTTTACAGCCGCATTGAATGGGGAGAGTGCCAACCCTTCGCTCAGGGTGTATCCTATTACTCATGTTTGTCCAGTTTGGTGATTCTGTGCTTTCATTCCTGTAGGTCTCTCCTTCCATGACAACGGGTATGATAACATCTGAAGTTCTTGAGGGGGCCACCTTCCATCACAGGGATTGACATATTCCTCCCACTTGTTTACAGTCACCCATGGTCAATGATTTTATTGACACGCTTGCATACCTATTTGGAATTTGTCTACTGCAATTTTTTGAAGTACTCAAAAATTTCTGCTGGTTTATGTTATATTTTATGTATATTCTTGTTTAAAAGTGCATACTTATGTATCATATACCTTTTCTATTTGTAGTACTCATCAAATTACAACGTCTCCTGAAGAAGCCTTCCATGGCGAAATATGTAGAGAATGTGCAGCTGTATACATATATGATGATATTGAGTATTTTTTCATAATTCATTTTATGATATTTACTTTTAAAATCATGTTAAACTAAAAATTTGAAATTTTACTTTTAAGTATTATCTTTTCTGTCTCGGCACCTTTAAAAGTCCTAATCATTTCCCTTATTTAATAGCGGCTCAATGATGTTGAGGTCAGGAGACTGAGATGGCCACTCCAGAACCATCACTTTATCCTGCTGTAGCCAATGACAGTTCGACTTGGCCTTGTGTTTTGGATCATTGTCATGTTGGAATGTCCAAGTATGTCCCATGCGCAGCTTCCTGGCTGATGAATGCAAATGTTCCTTCAGTATTTTTTGATAACATACTGCATTCATCTTGCCATCAATTTTGACCAAATTTCCTGTGCCTTTGTAGCTCACACATCCCCAAAACATCAGCGATCCACCCAGGGCTGTCTTTGACATTGATTGGACCCTGGGCAAACATTGCTTTGGGCCCTACCCCTGGGCCCCCAGTGTGGAAGGTGCAGAGTGGTGCAGGAGAGAGGTAGGTGTGGGATGAGGTAGGTGCAGAGTGCAAAGGTGAGGTGGGTGCAGACTGCAGGGGTGAGGTGAGTGCAGGGGTGAGTGCAGAGTCCAGGGGTGAGGTGAGTGCAGGGGTGAAGTAAGTGCAGGGTTGAGGTGGGTGCAGAGTGCAGGGGTGAGGTGGGGCCAGAGTGCAGGGTGAGGTGGGTGCAGAATGCAGGGGTGAGGTGGGTGCAGAGTGTAGGGTGAGGTGGGTGCAGGGTGCAGGGGTGAGGTGGGTGCAGAGTGCAGGGTGAGGTGGGTGCAGGGTGAGGAGGGTGCAGATTGCAGGGTGAGGTGAGTGCAGAGTGCAGGGTGAGGTGGGTACAGGGTGAGGTGAGTGCAGGGTGAGGTGGGTGCAGGGTGCATGGTGACGTGGGTGCAGAGTGCATGGCAATCCCCCCCCCCCCCAATTCCAGTACAGAGCTACACTCTCCTGCTCCTAGGGTTCCACGGAACCTCGGTTGAGATACCCTGATTTAAACTTGAATGCGGTGTTTTCCCTAGTGAACCTGCCACGATGGTCCTTGTTCAGGCACTACCTTTTATTGCAATGGTTCTGAACCAGGGGAGGGCTGGGCAGGGGGGCAGGGTGGCAATTGCCCCAATGGCCACCCTAACTTACATTCAAAATGGCTGACGGCTGCTGCCGCTCACACTTTTTTCTTCTTGTGGAGGAAGGAAGTAGGGGCCTGGCAAAGGGGGGGGGGGGGCACTGGTGAGCCTGCGTTGATGGGTACTGGTGAGGCTGCATTGGTGGGTGGTGAGGCTGCATTGATGCATTATTTTTGTTAAAGCTCCTTTGTTGCTATTAACATTAATTATGTTACCACATTGTATGTATCATATTTGTCTTACTTCATAACCTCAATATCCGTTATAAAACCAGGTAGGCATGGATGGTGAGCTGATTGGGTGGTTCAAAGAGCCACTTGACTGGACTTGCCCCCCAGGCCCAAGGCTGCCAGCCCTCCCCTGTTCTGAACTCCGGTCCTCAGAACCCACTAACAGGCCAGGTTTGCAGGATAACTGAAATGCATCACAGGTGATATCATTTGCTGCTCAGTGATTGCAGTATTCTAGTCTGCATCTCCCCAAGGTAATACTTAAAATCTGGCCTGTTAGTGGGTCCTGAGGACCGGAGTTGAGAACCACTGTGTTATAGGGTGACAATGCTATGCAGTTTTATGTTGTGTCACCCTGTCACACACACCTCGGATGGTGATTACAAGTGACCTTACCATGAGATACACAAAGACATGGTCCACGGTTGTCACCATCAGGAAACCTCTCTGGCTGGAAAGAGGCTGCAGGAGATCAGCGGCATCAAGAGGCAACAAAGAATGAAAAAGGGTGAAAACCGTATTTTGTTTAAATAATAAAATATGGTACATAGTGCTTTAGCAAATGTCATTCAGTTTGGATTTACATATACAGTATATTAGGATGTTTTCTTTTTTTCTTCTACAGTTTGAATGGTAATCACCTGACAGACCGTTCCTGCCCCCACCTGGCATCAGGAATAAGAAATAACCTGACCCTGAGGAGCTTGGACCTGTCTGGGAACAATCTGGGGGGTCCTCATTTCAGTGACCTGATGACAGCTCTGACCACAAGCCGGATAGAGGAATTGTCGTAAGTGTAGCATCACTGATTAAACCATTACTTTTCTGCAGCACATTTGCATCCAGATGATATTAATAAAAGAACGCAGGGATGTTTTCTGTTGTATTCAGGGGCACCATACATTCATTAACCACTTCATTGCTAGCATGTAACACCCCTTCAATCACATGGGCATTTTAAAGTTTTCTGTGCTGTAAAAGTTTGTCTGACAATTACTCATGTCATGTCATGCATTAGTGTACCCGAATACATTTTATATCTATAGCTCTTAGTAGCTGCTTGGTAAGATGGGTTCTCTGTTCTGCTACTGCTCTGTGAACTGCTCCATTCCCTCTGACACACTTGATTACATACAGAAGCGTAACTAGAACCTTCAGGGCCCCCGGGGCAAGAAATTATGAAGGGCCCCCCTGACCCCTGGCCAGGGCCCTTCCCTCTTCCCACTGATCCTGTGGCCCTTTACTCCCATCGCGGGTCCCTTTATTACGGGACCACAGCAGGGCCCTTTCACAAGTTCTGCAGCGGGCCCCCTTTCTGCCATCTTCAGGCCTTCCGATGGTGGTGAAATGCCCGGTCACAATTGCATGGTTGTTGGTGCTGGTCTGTGTATTTTTAGGATTTTCACACACAGCCATATCTCGGGTTTACAGAGAACTGTGGGAAAAAGAGAAAATATCCAGTGAGCGGCAGTTGTGAGGCGGAAAATGCCTTCTTGAAGTCAGCGGTCAGAGGAGAATGGGCAGACAGGTTCCAGATGATAGAAAGGCGACAGTAACTCAAATAACCACTTGTTACACCCAAGGTATGCAGAATACCATCTCCAAGCGTACATCACATCGAACCTTGAAGCAGATGGGCTACAGCCAGTGTTAATTTAGTCAACGAAAACGTTTGTCAAAATTTTTGTCAGTGGCATTTTTGCAGTGATGAAAACTAAAGGAAAAGTACACCACATTTTCGTCCACTGATGATAACTATGAAAAAAATGAATTCCGTTTTCGTTAACGAACGAAAATGGAACAAAAATGTGAGGCAGGGACATTTATCCATGTGATCTAAGAGCTCCACCTGCTTCCGCTCCCAGCAAGCAAGCGACTGTACAGCCCGCATTACAGACCACCGAGTCCTCAGACGACCATCAGAGCTGCACTATGTATTACAGGCTCCCGACAAGAGTCCCACTCCCGAGTCCCGACGACGACCACGTCCAGAGCAGAGAGTACCCACTGAGAGTGTGACAGTGTAGATTACAATTACGGGCCTGAAGCCTCTCCTCGGGCCTCTGCCCGTCTTAAGAAGTGAGCACTGTGTGCAGGGGTGTTGCTAGGTGGGAAAAAGCCCAGGGGCTTCAGACCGAAGAAATGCGCCACGCGAAGTGTGGTTTAAACTAAGTAGTGGTGTGGCTTTAAGGGGCGCGGCTCAATGGGGTTGTGGTTCGAGTCTGAGATGAATGAGGGATGGAGGAAGAAAGGAAGAAATAGGGAGGAAAGTAGAGAGAAGGAAGGAAAGAAAGAAAGTGGGATGGAGGGACAGCAGGCCCAGATACTACACCACAATAGCAATATGTGTATTCCAGAAAGTTTAACAATCATCACATAGAGATACTCCAAACACCTGGTGTTCAATCATCCCGGCACCATGGTTGTTATGGTGTCAGGAAGATTGAAGCGCATTATTTCTTATATTACATTGTAATATAAAATGAAATCATTCAACTCACCATAATGCAGAATCAATGGGAGACCCGAGTGTGTCACTTGCCACGCCACCTGCCACCAGGTGCCATTAGGTGTCCCCAGCGGAGTCCATACTTACATCAGGTGTCCCCAGTAGAGTGCCTCCTTCCATCAGGTGTCCCCAGCAGAGTGCCTCCTTCCATCAGGTGTCCCCAGCAGAGTGCCTCCTTATATCAGGGTGTCCCCACCGGTCAGAGTGCCTCCTTATATCAAGGTGTCCCCAGCAGGCAGATTGCCTCCTTACATCGGGGTGTTCCCAGAGCTCAGAGTGCCTCCTTATATCAGCTGTCCCCAGCAGTCTCTGCCTCCATTACAGAAGACCAGCTCTCTCATGGAGCATGCCGAGGGGAAGAAACAAGAGGCGAAGCTGGCTGTCTATAGAAATGGAGCTGCCGCCAACCTCCCGCCCCCTTTCCCACAACAGGTCATAACAGCAGGCCACGGGGCAGGGGGTTGGCAGCAGCTCCATTTCTACTGGCAGCCGGTTCCGCCTCTTGTTTCTTCCCCTTGGCGAGTGACCATGCTCCACTAGAGCTGGTATTCTTTAAAATGGTGGCGGAGACATCCCCTGTCCCGGCCCCGGACCTCTAGCGGCGGGCAACTCTGGTGATTCTCCGGGAACCCTCGACGCTAATAATAGCCTTCTCCATGCCCGAGACTTTTCGGGAGCACCCTCGGGGCTGTAACCCCGTCAGCCCCCCGCTCCCAACCCCTCTGACTGTGTGTGCATTACAGGCCTCCTCTGAGTCTGACAACTGGCTTTCAGAACACTGTGCATTACAGGCCATCCCTCAGACCTGCCAGAGACCACCGTCCAGAACTCACTGCAGCATTACAGGCCTCCTCAGACCACCATCCAAAGCATTCTGCAGCATTACAGGCCTCCTCAGAACACCATCCAGCACTGTGCAGTGGCATCTAGGGCACTGTGCATTGCAGGCCATCCCTCAGATTTGAGACCACCATCCAGCACTGTGCAGCATTACAACAGGCCCTCTCTGACCACCAGCATCCAGGGCACTGTGCCATGAACCTGCAGTAACATTCATGTCTTGTCTGTTTGCTTACCTGTCTGCTTATGGTCAGCTTAGAGACCGTGCACCCCTCACCTGTGTGCTTTAGTAAGCCTTCCTCAGCAGGGCCCAACCCCAGGTCCTAATTAGGAACATTATATAACACCTTGCAGTGCAAGCCAGTGACGCTGACCAATATTGTGTGTTAGGCTGTGTGTGTGTGGTCCCTGCTGAGTGCTCTTAATCTGATTCCGTGTACCGACCCCAGCTTCTTTGTGACTATTCCTTTCTGCTTGTTACCCCAACCTTGGCTTGTTTGTGACTACCCCTGTCTGCTGGTTACCCCGATCTTGGTGTGTTCTATTGTCTGTCCCTCTCTGCTCGTTGCCCTGACCCTTGGCTATCCTACTGATCATTCCTTTTTGTCCTGTACTGCTGCTTCTTCTCTATCCACCAGTAGCCAGCTGTGAGATTGAGCTGGGAGACCCTGGGGGCCGCAACCTGGGGCCAGTCGCAACCAAGTCCATCCTCACCACTAGAGGCTCTGGTGAACACCTGCTGGCTCTTAGACTCTGTGCCCTGGGGAAACCTATGCTCTAGCTCACTGCATATCTGTGTCAATGCTCCAGTGGTCCTGCTTCCATCACCACCCAGAGTTCCATTTTCGGCAGTCAGCTAAGGGTCCACAACCTTAGTGGTGCACCCCTAACCCTAGCAGTGTGCACCTGTCACCTGCCGTCAGGTGACCTGACACACTGTGCATTACAGGCCATCCCTCAGACCGGAGACCATCTTGCAGCACTGTGCAGCATTACAACAGGCCTCCTCTGACCACCGACATCCAGGGCACTGTGCATTACAGGCTATCCAAGTCAGACCTGAGACCACCTGGCCTTACAGGCCTCCTCTGACTGCCGACATCCAGAGCACTGTGGAGCATTACAGGCCTCCTCAGACCACCATCCAGAGCACTGTGCAGCATTACAGTGAATGGCAAAAGCTCATATCATTGCATGACCTACTGCTGCTGCCTTTTGCCGAACATACTGGTACCTGGTAATCTCAAACCATGCAGAGCTTATTACCAATATTCATATAAAAGAACATCTGGGTAGCAGGGACCATTACATGATTTCATTTAATGTAAGCTGCAAGCAACAAACACATATGGGAAAGATAAAAACACTTAAACTTTAAGAGAGCACATTTTACAAGGACGAGGGCTGCTCTTCAGGACTTAGACTGGGAGGGAATATTGACATTGATGAACACAGAACAGAAATGGGAATTTCTCAAAAATATTGTATGCGAACTCACTGCAAAGTATATTCCCATGGGCAATACATTTAAAAGGCTAAAAATAAAACCTATGTGGCTCACGGCCAAAGTTAAAAAAGTTATAAATGATAAGAAAAGAGCATTTAAAAAATATAAAAATGAAGGAACACTATCATATTTTAAATGTTACAAAGAATATAACAGAATATGTAAAAAGGAAATCAAGGATGCAATAATTCAAAACAAACAACAGATTGCAAAAGATAGTAGGGCAAACCCCAAAATATTCTTCAAGAATACTAATAGTAAAAAGGTCAGGTCTGAGCATGCCGGCCCTTTACAAAAAAATCTTGAGTGGGTGACTGGGGACTAAGAGAAGGCAAATGTATTAAATACATTCTTCATCTCTGTGTATCCAAAGGAGCATGGGGGAGCTCCTGTCCATAATGGGGGTGGTAAAATGATCCACAATAGCTCAAAAGTGAAATGGTCCAGAAGTATTTACACAGAATAAAGGTAGATAAAGCACCTGGATCCGATGGCATCCACCCATGGATCCTAAAGGAATTGAGCTCTGTCATTTCAAAGCCATTGTATATAATTTTAAGGGACTCAATGACTGGAATAGTACCACTGGATTGGCGTAGGTCCAATGTGGTGGCCATATTTAAAAAGGGATCAAAGTATTTACCAAGTAACTCTAGACCTGTTAGTTTAACTTCTATAATCGGGAAGATACTGGAGATTTTAACAAAAGACCACATAGATGAGTTCTTGTTGGAAAAAATGTTTTAAGCAACAGACAGCATGGATTCATGATAGACAGAAGTTGTCAAACAAACCTGATTTCTTTTTATGAGGATGTAAGTAAAACATTGGACAGAGGGGTGGCTGTGGACGTGGTATACTTGGACAGAGGGGTGGCTTTGGACGTGGTATACTTGGACAGAGGGGTGGCTGTGGACGTGGTATACTTGGATTTTGCTAAAGCGTTTGACACCATTCCCCACACACAGCTAATGTGTAATGTAAAGTCTACAGGCTTGGAAAGATCAGTTTGTAAATGGATAGAAAACTGGCTAAAAGACCGAATTCAGAGAGTAGTGGTTAATGATTCTTATTCTGAATGGTCTAAGGTTATCAGTGGTGTACCCCAAGGTTCAGTGTTGGGACCCTTACTTTTCAATATATTTATAAATGATATTGGGTCTGAGATTAAAAGTTCCATTTCAGTGTTTGCAAATAACACCAAGCTATGCAGTGGAATAACGTCCTTGCAGGATGTCTCCAACTAACAAGCCGACCTCAATGCACTGTTTAATTCGGTGACTGTGTGGCAAATGACGTTTAATGTAGATAAATGTAAAGTTATGCATTTGGGGGCTAAGAATATGCATGCATCTTACATACTAGGGGGAGTTCAACTGGGGGAATCCATAGTGGAGAAAGATCTGGGGGAATCCATAGTGGAGAAGGATCTGGGGGAATCCATAGTGGAGAAGGATCTGAGGGTTTTGGTAGATCATAAACTCAATAATGGCATGCAATGCCAAGCTGTGGTTTCCAAAGCGAGCAAAATAATTTCTTGTATTAAGAGAGGTATGGACTCCAGAGAGAGAGACATCACTCCCCCCCCCCCCCCCGATACAAATTAGTGAGACCTCATCTGGAATATGCAGTTCAGTTTTGGCCACCAGTTCTCAAAAAAGATATTGAGGAACTGGAAAAAGGGCAGAGAAGGGCAACCAAACTAATAAGAGGCATGGAGGAGCTCAGCTATGAGGAAAGATTAGAGAAACTGAATTTATTGTCTCTTGAGAAGAGGAGATTGGGCGGGGGGGGGGGGGGGCATGATCAACATGTACAAATATATAAGGGGTCCATATAGTGAACTTGGTGTTGAGTTATTCACTTTCAAGTCATCACAAAAGGACAAGGGGGCACTCTTTACATCTAGAGGAAAAAATATTTAATCTCCAAATACGGAAAGGTTTCTTCACAGTAAGAGCTGTGAAAATGTGGAATAGACTCCCCCCAGAGGTAGTTTAGGCCATCACGGTAGATTGCTTTAAAAAAAAAGGCCTGAATTCTTTCCTCAATGAAAATAATATAACTAGGTACTAACATTTTTAGGTAAAGTTGATACAGGAAAAATCTGATTGCCTCTCAGGAGATCAGGAAGGAATTTTTTCCCCTTGCTGTAGCAAATTGGATCATTGGCTTTGCTGGGGATTTTTGCCTTCTTCTGGATCAACTGTGGGTGAAGGATTGTGTATATGGGATTGTATATATGTGTATATGTATGTATACAGTTGTGCTCATAAGTAAATACTGTATATATTTTTTTTATTGGTTGAACTAGATGGACTTGTAGCTTTTTTCAACCTGGCTAACTATGCAACTGAAACCCTCTAGAGTGGCTGGGATAGCTGTGGCTTATCTAGACTCGCTCAGTTATATACGGGAACAACATTGAAATCCTTTGAGGAATTAAGAGAGGAATATGACATCCCCAAACAGACCTTCTTCAAGTACCTGCAGGTGAAGGATGCTCTAAAAGTCCAATTTAGGGAGAACCCGATAGGATGGAGCGAGGCTCCTCTCCTATGGAAGGCGACTCAAGCAAGCAGCCTTAGGGGGCTGATCTCATCTATTTATAAAGACATAAGGGAGCAAATAACAGAATATGAAGAGTTACCCTGTAAAAAGGGATGGGAAAGTGATCTAGGGCCAATACCCGAGGAACATTGGAAACAGATTTTGGAAGCAGGTCCACAATGTACGTTGGCCCCTTCACAAATGGTCTCATACCTGATGCTTTTGCATAGGGCATACAGAACCCCCCAAAAACTGTTCAGGTATGGGAGGAGGCAGGATGCCCACAATGTGGTGCCCCAGTGGGGGACTTAATTCATATGATGTGGAGGTGCCCCAAGCTCAAAAAAGGTATTGGAAGGAAATTATTAATAAAAAAAATAATTTCTTCAAATTGGATCTCGGTGTAGACCCAAAGATATGTATATTAGGATAAGTGACAAAGGACAAAAATAGGAGAAGCAGAAGAGTTGCAATAATCAGGTGTCTTTTTCTGGCAAGAAAGCTGATCGCCAGAAAATGGCTATCGGCAGAACCTCCAAGTAGGGTAGAGTGGGAGAAAGAGGTGCACGGGGTCATAAGGAAAGAAAAATTTGAGTATAGGAGAAGAGGTAAGACGACTGAGTTTGATCGAATCTGGGGAAGATGGGTCATACAGGAGGAGGGTGGGGTGCACCAGGAAAAATAGAGGACGATAGAGATAAACAGGAACCCCCTGGTGTTAGGTTTTCGGTGAGGAGGAGGGGAAAGAGAGATGCAAGTACTGTGTAAATCTATAGCTGGGGAAAGGATAATGTTGTGCGGCTTTGGGGGAGGAACTTTTCTTTTCTTTTTGAAATAACATTTATAGTAAACTTTGTTTATCGTGTAATGAATAAAGTGTGATAAAAAAAAAAATGGACAAAGAAGGTAAAATACCAAGGTGATGTGTAAGAACACTACTCTATATAGGAGTTACATCTGAGAACTTGATGGAGATAGTTGTTCAAGTCTGATTGGGGGAAAAAAAAAAAACCCTCTAGAGTGACACCATGTCCATGCCTGGCTGTCCCTGCTCACTTTGATCTACTCAGCCACCTTGAGGACTTTAAACAAAACACTAGCTACCAAGACCTTGCCACAATTGCACAGAAAGTGAAAGGGAATGTAAACCAGCGTTTTGCTTCATTCCTAGATCCAACTGATGTGTTCTCACCACTTGCAGCAGCTGCTTGATTTGCCAGCCCTACTGTCTGTGAAACCCTTGTTGATGTGGCAGATGAGAATATTCAGGAACATGCTTAAATAAAAAGGCAGAGGAGTATGTCGCAAGAAAAAACACATTGCGCCACACGCAGAGAGGGTATTCAGTGTCACAGGTGACCTCTCTAGAGGCTGGCGGAATAGAGCAAGGGTCATGTTAGCTCAAAGTGCTTTCCTTAACCACTTCCCGACCGCCGTATGCAGAATGACGGCCGGGAAGTGGCTCAGTTATCCTGACTGGACGTCATATGACGACCTCAGGATAACAAGCCGCCGCGCGCCCGGGGGGGCGTGCATCGCGGCGATTGGTGGTTTGGGAGGTCAGTCTGACCCCCCGCAATACCGATCTCGGTAAAGCGCTTCGATCCAAAGCACTTTACCATGTGATCAGCCGTGGTCACAGTGTAATACAGGAAAGCCGTTTATTGGAAAGCCGTTTATCAGACCTGAGGAGGGGAGAGCCGATCGGCTGCATCCCTGACAGGGAGGGTTTGTGCTGATGATTGATCAGCACAGCCCTCCCTTGGATCGCCACCCTAGACCACCAGGGAGCCTGCCCAGGGATCACCAGGGATGCGCCCACCCAGGATCACCAGGGAGCTGACCAGGGACCACCAGGGAGCCGATTTGGACCACCAGGGAGACCCCCCTAGACCACCAGGTAAGTGATATACTGCCCAATGTGAATGGCACTCAGTGCCACCTTCAGATGCCACCCTAGACCACCAGGGAATGAGCCCCTATCAATGTATATGCCCACCAGTGCCCACCAGTGCCCCTATCGATGCCCACAAGTGCCCCTATCAATGCATACCAGTGCCACATATCAGTGCCCACCATTGCCACCTACCAGTGCCCATCAGTGCCACCTATCAGTGCCCAGTGCCGCCTATGCGTGCCAATCAGTGCTGCCTATTAGTGCCCATCAGTGCCCCTTAGCAGTGTCCGTCAGAGCTGCATATCAGTGCCCATCAGTGCTGTATATCAGTGCCACCTCTCAGTACCCGTCAGTACTGCTTATCAGTGCCGCCTAACAGTGCTCATCATCGCTGCATATAAGTGCCTCATGATCAGTGCCACCTCATCAGTGCCGCCTCATCAGTGCCAATCAGTACTGCCACATCAGTGCCCATCAGTGTAGCCTCATCAGTGCCCACCAGTGATGGAGAAAATTTACTTATTTACAAAGTTTTGTGACAAAAATAGAGAAATTTTTTTTTTTCAAAATTTTCGGTCTTTTTTTTGTTTATAGCGCAAAAAATAAAAACCGCAGGGGTGATCAACTACCACCAAAAGAAAGCTCTATTTGTGGGAACAAAATGATAAAAAATCTGTTTGGGTGCAGCGTCGCACGACCGCGCAATTGTCATTCAAAGCTCAACAGCACTGAAAACTGAAAATTTGTCTGGTAGTAAAGTGTTCTAAGTGCCTGGTATTGAAGTGGTTAAAAGGACTCAAAACAAATAGAAGTGTTTTATTCTCCAGGTATTTCTATTTCTAACATAAGAATCATACCTAATACTTGTGGGTTGTGCTTATTGCGATAGGAAGAATCAATAAAACAATTGTCAATTTAATTGTCAATTTAAATTTACAGGAAAAATGTGCAGGCTACTACAACAAATGCCATTAGTATGTGGAACTATAACAACCAACACTTTTTATCAACACCTCTCTCTCTTAGCATTGACAAATTTGACAATAAAGGTAAATATAACACTAAAAAGAAAAATAGATCGGTAACTGTCAAAAAGGGCAGCCTTACGTCAGGGTCCTGCCCCTAGTAGTCTTTTTAGTGTGATATTTACCTCTATTGTCATTGTGAATGCTGAGAGAGAGAGAGAGAGAGAGAGAGAGGAGTTGATAAAAAGTGGTGACTGTTATAATCCACACACTAATGGCATTATTGTAGACTGTGCACTTTTTCTTTTAATGTATCTGAGAATTAGAACTGTTGAAATAATAAACTGACAGTAAACTGATTCTAATTGTAGAAATAAGCATTACCCTCGAGTATTGGTTTATTGTGCTGAGGTTTAGTTGGCTAAATACGACTAAAACAATTGCAGAAGTCTAAAATGGCACTAAAATTAAAATGGCATTTTAGTCAAAAGAGCAAGACTAAAACTAAATCGAAATTTGCTGCCAAAATTAACACTGCTTTCATCTCTCTCAGTCTTCCAATGGAAAATCTTAGACAGTCACATATTTGTAAAGAAAGACATCACCTTACAAGTACGCCAAGTTTGGCATTTAGGCCTCCTCAGAGTGAATTCGACCTTCTCAGCCCTCTGGTCCTAACTCTAAGATTCCTGGATCCAGAGTGTCATTTCCAGGGGCTACAAACTAGAGTTTCACCTCCTCCCACTTCATGCATTCCAATTTGTCTCTCTCCCTGTTGCAGTGGGTAGATCTGCTAGCTGCTGTCTGGCAGCTCTTCCCTCACCCCTGTTCTATCAGGACAACATTTTCAAGGTTTCTACTAAAAATCTTCATATTTGCATAATTGAATGGAGGAGTTTTGCCCATTCTTGAGCTGGAGACTCAAGTTGCCTTACATGTTCCAAAAATCCACATGGAAAATGTCATGTTGTTCATTGCCTCCCTCCCTCCAGGGGATTTTTTTGGCCTCACATTCCCACCTAATCAATGCTATCTGCACTTTGCAGTGGGCAATCGGCGTTACCATTTTGTTTCCCCTCCCATTGGCCGGTCATGATTGCCTTGATCTACACCAAGGCGTTCAAACAGTCCTGGCTCTGCTAAATTCTCAGGAAATTCATGTTGTGGGGTACCTGGACAATCTCCTGTTGAAAGACCAGTCCTGTCAGCCAATGTCCTACAGATGGTACAAGCTTTGCAAACCTTCAATTGGATCCTTAATATGAGTATAAAAATAAAATTGTGCACCAGCCCTTAGGAAGACAAAGTCGCATGCCCAAACATAAGAAAATAACAATACGAGAAAAACGAGCTGCACATGTTTTTTTTCTTATTGAGTCCTTAAACCTGAGGAAGTAATCACTGGGTTGATCTCATTGATTGGAGTACCAGGGTTTGACACTGGACATGGGCTGGTCCAGAATTTTTCTGCCTTGAGAAAAATTCTCTCCCTTCATTCACATGTCAGGGCCCTTTTTGCCCAGAGGATGCCTGAAAGTCTTGTGTCTCAGGGTTGTATTCTTTGAGCGTGTACCATAAGCCAATATTTACCCTAGACCATTGCAATTCAATATTCTGGCAGCATGGGACAAAAAGATCCAGTCCCTGGACTGCACCACGCATCTGACCCTCAGGTCCCATGCTGCATCTGTCCCCCACTGACTTTAACAGTGAGAACCGATCGCTCAGTTCTCAGAGCTCCCTGACTAGAGAGCTGGTGACTGTCAGTCACTGGCTCTCTGCTCCCCCCCCCCCCCCCCACTCACTGGAGCTGTGGAGGAGGTGGGAGCGGCCAGATCAGACTGACATGGTTTGCTGAGAGGCGGAGCTGGGTTCCAGTCCAGGTATGTGGGTCGATCCCGACCATATGGTTGGGATCTTTGCTGAGCCTGGACCGGCTCTGTGACATCAGCAGACAGCGGACTTCAGCCCACTGTCTGCTGAAAACGGGTCATAAGAGTGCAGAATGAATGGCACTCCTGTGATCCACAGTTGAAGTACAGCCAAATAAGCTTTGCTCTACTTCTCCTTTAAAGATGCCTTATCTCAAATCGCCAGGAGCTGATGGGTTCCCCTCGGAGGTGTATGGGCGCTACGTGAAGCAATTGATCCCGTTATTACTTAAAGTATATAATGAAGCATTTGAGGTTGGGAAACTTCCTCAATCCATGAATGAAGCCATAATAGTAGTGTTGCTGAAACCTGGTAAGGATTCCCTTAGAGCGGCTTCCTATAGACCTGTCAGGAAAGGACCGATCTTTGCCTTTCCGCGGTGGTGCGCGCGCCTGTGCGCGTTCGCGCGCCCGTGCGCGCACCCGCGTGCGCGCGCGCTCACGTGCGGGCGCGCTCACGTGCGGGCGCACGCGCCGGAAACGGCGCCTGGCGGCTCTATTTCAGCCAGCAGAGCCCTGCAGCTGGTGTTGTCCGCTCTACAACATTCCCTGAACCTGTGATACCCCCGGTGACTACTTTCGTGTGATTTCCTGTTCCTGTGACCCCGGCTTGTTCCCTTGGACCTGTTGATATCTGCCCGCACCTGACTCCGGCTTGTTTACGACCATCCGCTTGCCTGCTCCCACTGTACTTCTGTTGCCAGCACGTTGCCAACCCTGCCTGTACCCGACCATCCGTTTGCCTGATCCCGTTGTACCGCACCGCCTGCCAGTTGCCAACCCGGACTGAACCACTACTCTCCTGTCTTGCACGAGCTTCCTGGGACTTCTCCCAACCACCTGAAGTTTGTCCAGCCCTCGTGCCCCCCTGTGCTCCAGAGCTCCCCGTCCACACTACCAGGGGTTCTCGAACCAGGGCCGCAAGAGAGGTTGCCCCCCGCATAAGACAGACTCTACCACCAGGTACGTGACAGAAGCGGACAACCATGCCAGAGTCTGCGCCGGGGCCCTCTCCTATGGAGGAGCTATGCACGCACCTCGCTGGACTAACCCACGCAGTGCAAAACCTGCAGGAAGGATATGCACGCCTGGAGGATAAAGTTCAGGACTTGACCACTCCTAACCCCTCCAGCAGGGGGTACGCAGCTCCCCCTATCTCAGTGACTCTGCCCATGGAGCCCAAGGTACCTATGCCTGAGCGGTTTACGGGGAACCGCAGGAAGTTCAGGGCCTTTCGCAGTGCCTGCTACTTGTATTTTGCTCTCCAGCCCCACACGTTCTCCTCGGAGACCACCAAGGTGGGCCTGGTAATATCTCTCCTCCAGGACGACCCGCAGGCCTGGGCTCATCGGCTTCTGGAGCAAAAGGCCCTTGAGGTCTCCACCGTGGACGGATTCTTCAAGGCTATGGCCCAGCTATATGAAGACCCACACCTGGCAGCCACAGCGGAGTCTGCGCTCCATACCCTCCAGCAGGGTGATCGCCCTGTGGAGGATTACGTGTCCGAGTTCCGGTACTGGAGCGCGGATACCGCTTGGACTGGTGCGGCCCTGTGCCACCAGTTCCGACTGGGGCTTTCCGAAGCACTCCAGGATGAGTTGGCACGTGTTGGGGTTCCTCAGACCCTGGAAGCGCTTATTAATCTGGCCATCCAGATAGACCATCGCTTGCGGGAGCGCAGCGCAGAAAGGGCCACCGTGTCCCTGCGTCCTTCCTGGATGCCTCCCCAAGCACCTACCTTTCCAGGTCCCAGCCCAGCGGCAACCTCCTCCTCCTCTCCACGAAGCCATCCTGAGTCCTGGCGATCTAGCTTTTTCCGCCCATCCTTTTCTCCGGAGGAACGTCGGCGGCGGATGGACGGTAATTTGTGCCTCTACTGCGGCAGCCCTGGACATCTCCTCAGTAGCTGCCCCGCCAAGACTGGCAAGAAACCTGCCCCAATCCTAGGGGAGGTGCTATCCCTGCCGGCTTCTCAGCCGCACCTGACCCTCTGCATCCTGTTGCAGCTTCCCGATAAGGACATTCAAGTATCGGCTATTCTGGACTCGGGAGCTTGCAGTTGCTTCATAGATGTGTCCTTCGCTGCCCAGCACCGGGTTCCTCTCAGGCCTAAGGAACGCACATTATCGATCCGTTTGGCTGACGGGTCAGCCATCAAGTCAGGTGCAGTGAATCAGGAAACTTTTCCGTTGCCGACCCGGACGGCCGAAGGCCACACTGAATTACTGGTGCTGGATGTCATCGCTTCCCCGTTGAGTCCCGTGATCCTGGGTCTCCCATGGCTCCGAGCACACAGTCCTCACATCGACTGGAACTTGGGTGAGGTTCGGTTCCAGTTCCCATACTGCCGGGATAACTGCTTCCCACCATCCCAGATAGCACCGCCAATGGTGCTCTCCCTCAATCCTGACCCGGACCAGGAAACCCGCTTTGCTATTCCCGAAGCGTACCGGGACTTCTGGGACGTCTTCAGCAAAAAGGGAGCAGACACTTTACCTCTGCATCGGCCATATGATTGCCCGATAGACCTGCTGCATGGAGCCGAGATTCCTTTTGGCAGAATATTCCCGCTCTCCGAAGTGGAGCTTGCGGCTCT
>BLSH010116159.1:302508-313852 GCA_018402905.1 Glandirana rugosa
TTTCTTTATACATATTCCTTCGGGCGCGGGTGATTCATTTTTGTGTTAAGCGTTTTAGGTTAATACCGGGATCCGACGAGCGTTTTGTTGACTAGATTAACAGTTATTTATAGGTATTTGTTAGTGTCGCGGATTCTAATCTCCATTTTAAGTTTTTACTCCTCGATTTTGCCTCATATTTATACGACGTATTTTTTGTCAAATTTAGTTCTTCCCAAGTACAAATTTCGGTCATTTACGATCAGTCATTTTTGACAATTATCTTTTCCAAGTACATCCTTCGGTTTTTTACCGTTTACGGTCAGATAATACCATCGATGAAGGATTTGGATTTCTTTTAGGAACATGTTTTAAATGAACGAACCAAATAGACTGGCATTTGCCATTTTTTGGCTTCCTACATGAACCTTTTCTATTAACAGTTTTTACTGACTAGCATTTACTGGCTTTAAACATGAACCCTTCTTGATTTAAACTGTTTTTTATGCAGCATATTTATACTCCGTTTTAGCTCCTCATTTTTGAATTTTACCTCTAATCTTAGGCGCTGTGATTGTTTATGGATATTTATTGACAATTAGATCAGTTGTTTTGCGAGCAGCCTAGGGCCATAATTGGATTTTGCGAATTGTGTTTTTACTTAGTGGGCGCGGGCTTCCTTATACATATTTCTTTGTAGGTAAAGCTGTTGGAACCACTTTAAAATGGTCCTACATGTGTTAGATGCAGACGATGTTGCGGTAATCTTTTAATTCTGGAGGTACTCCCTCGAGTTCTGTCCATGGATGAACCATCTGCCTAGTAAGCAGTTCATGTACTCAAATTGATGGATTTGTCCTAGCCATCTATCCCTCTTGAACAACTTGATCCGTACAGGACAAATTTTAACTGGACAGTTACTGTCCCCCACTGTTGCTGTTAGACCTGAAGAGCCCCTTGTTTGATCCTTTATAGAAGGGCCACTTCTTTGTATCAGTTCGACCTCGAACCCCTTTCCAATCTTGTGGTAATTCAGACACTTGTTTGGATAGGCTGGACGGATGATGTCTAATCCCTCTGAAAAGACACCGACCACCGTGTAGTGCTGGTGAGGAGACATGTGCCCCTTCTGCCTGAAAATGGTAGCAACAAGGTCGATTACGCTTGACACTTGGATATCTGAGACCTTTCCTCTAGCCATACGGCTACTGCTTCTGAGTTACTGGCCACCCTGAGGAAATCTTTCCAGATGAAATGGAGTGTAAGACAACATGTCCCTCACTATTTGGAAGACCCAAGGGAAGGGTCTGCCCAGGTCTCGGATTGGTTACCAAGATATGCAAAAGTTACTGTATGCCAAAGAGTGAGGACACGTTTGAGCCTACCTACTGCTTAATTCCCCCGTCTAGGGTTACTTGCATCTGATTTGATCGTTCCACTGGGGAACAGAAGATTCCATCCTTCATTCTGCAAGGTCTTCTATGTTCTAGTATACCTGAAGTTTGGAGTATGTCTGTGTCCTGAACAGGGTTAACCCTAACAGTGAGGTCTCCAGATTTACTTCTTGATTTTCAGCATCTAGGAATACCTCGTGTAGGTTTGGATGATACCGTTGACCACGCTGTGTGAGGTTTTAGACTTCAGGAAGGTGACTAAGAGGACCCTGACTCCGCACTGTACCTGAGGATATCCTGGCCTGCAGGCCACTACTATCCTTCTCGCTACTGGATGAATGTGGACCCTGATAAGGAGCCTGGAGACCAAGATGGATGTACCCCTTTGCTGATCGGCAGTCCTTGTTGGGTGTTGGTGGTTCTACTACTCCCCCTTCAGGGAAGCCATCGCAGTTGATTTCAGGTTGATTTCCTGATAGCCTTCTTTGTTGTAGAGAATGACTTAGACTGCCTTTTGGTTTCAACCTCCAACGGCTTGTATCTTACGGTGTTTGACCGGAAGTTTCCAGGAAATCAAACCCCAAAGGGAGATTCCTGACAACAGTTGACTCTTTTGCCTCCCTTCTTGACAGTGAAGATAGGCTCTTGCTGTTCTGCTATTGTTTCACGCATAACTGAAGCTCCCTTTGTTGCGCTTTCTGAGCAACTTCCACTTATAGACCATTGACACTCTGATCTTGTTCTTCCTTGGCATGGCTACCCAACAAGTAACTAGACTGGTATGCCAGGTAGCTGTACAGCTGAAAGACCCAACTGGCTTGGCCACCATCCAGGTCTCCCTCGTGGGGTCACTTGCTCCTGGTGCGGGAAGCAAGGCTTTCCATGTTATAGACCCTGCTAGTTCTATATCTTCCAGTGAGACTCCGAATCCTCTGGATTACTATACACTTCCTCTCTGGCCTCCTGAGACCAGGGGATGGCGAAAGTTAAGTGCACGTGAGGTGTGCAAACATGTCCACCATCTGCACACTGTTCATGTGATGCTTTTTCTTTTCTTTTTTTTTTTTAATGTCTCTTGATATGCTGTACAGTATCTTGCAATAAGGATGCTGGATCCTGGGTTGATGCGCGGTCCTTCCCTCTTTCCCTTCGACCGAGGGATGCCACAGCTTGGAACGAGCTATTAACGAACAAGATATCCAACACGGTTGTCCTCCCAAAGGGTAAGACTACCGTAATCTTCTCCTGTTAATGACTCCTTCCAGTTTGCATATTGCCTGGCTAGTTTTTTTTTTTTTTTTTTGTCAGGCCTGAAGAGAGTGTTGAGGCAGCCAGCTGTGCCCAAACAAGAACACTTGTAGCCCTTTGTTTTGCCACACGACCTCTACTGGATGTAAGGTCCTGAAACTGCCTTGAATATGTGGCAAGGCTAACCTCTATCTAATAAACTTGCAGTGACATTCTCATACAGCCCAGCGACGGTACTTGCAGGAACATGGATCTGCCGAAGTGTGTATCTCCCCTTCTGCTGGGTCTCATGCCAACCTGCCATCTCACCTGATGGCTTGACTACTTGTCATGGTTCTATCTGCTGAACTCAGGTCTTCATCCCTCTTTATGCTTTAAGTCAAAACTCTGCTTTTGGCTAAGAATATTGGAGAGCAGACTCCTTCCTTGACATGTTCTTCTTAAATAGGTGGTCTACCGATGAACCAGATGTGGTGCTGCTTGACTCCAGCATTGTCTGCTCTAGGGAGTCTAAGAGAGACTGAAATGTGTTGGCGGGAAGGAACGTACATGCCAACGGCCTCATACCTGCACAGGACCTCCCAATGTTAATTTAGGTAAGGCCCTGAATCCTGTTCCATAATGTAGGGACGCAGCCCACTTCTCTACCTGAAGTGGACTGTTTGAGATTCACACCCAGAACCTAAGTGCTGGTAGACAGAAGTGCTACTCCTGTGTGCCCCATGCTGTCATTCCCAAATTTACATACAATTCTGTTGGCCACCCCCTACTGGGTTACCATGGTCGAATAGACTCTGTTGCTCCCTGAAAGGAGATAACTCGGCTTTAGCATCAGATAATGATTATGGTTCCTTCCATTATCCTCTATGTTTATCCCAGGATTAACCTGTCGCTCCCCCTCTGTTACTTTGCTTATCCTCTGGTTCTTGGTGATTCACCTTTTGAGAGAGGTATGTGTCACCTTGTGGCATAACTCATCCGGGTTAACTGACCTGCCCAGACTAGCAGCTCAACTGTATACCATTATGCCTCCACCGTGGCTGAATTGTCTCAATGGCCACCTTATTCTGCTCTTGGGACCCAGGCTACTGAAATGATTTTAACAGGTGACCGCCACGTGCTACTCAATAGTAGTATAAGTCTTCCTCATTCACATTCGGTCACTGTTCCCGAGCCCCTGCAAAGGATATTGATTCTGTAGGCAGACGTCACCCCTGGTTCTTCTGGTGGAAACTCCTAGAACGACCTCTTTGAGGTAGAGGTACCCCTTAACAACTTTGGTTGTTTGATTGGCTTAGTACCTGAGGTTTGGTGTACAGAGATCCAACAGCGTTACATCCGCTTTATGAGGTTTACCTCACTGGCTTGTCTGATCAAGACTCCTTAGCCAACTGTTTTGAGGTAGAGGTCCCCTTTAAGCACACCTACCTCTGGACCATTGAGACTTTAGATCTTCATAGTCTCTGTCCCATTTTCTGCCGTCTCTGGCCTGCAACTTGGCATCGCATCCTATCGGCCGCACGGCCACCACAATCCCAATGTCGCTACAATGATTTGCAGTGAGTTTCTACTTTGTCTGCCTCTCCTGGCAGTTAACTCCATAGCGACTCATTTAGGGCTAAAGAGGGCCTGTCTTCGTTGAAGGATCAGGTTGCTTTTTCCCCTCTCGGCAGCGGTGCTGGTGTTGAGGGCTGGGGAGCTTTGCAACTCATATGCCCATATTGTGCACTCTTTTTTTTTTTTTTCAGATGTACTTACCTGCCCTCACCTTAGTGGACATGGCTGGTCTCTATGTAAGCTGATCGTCTCTGGTTCACCCCTGAGCTAAAATACTAGTGGTATAATCTCTGGAAGTATTGTTCATTCCAGCAGTAAACTACTACAAGTAACCTAATCGCATATCCACCTGCGGTGTATCCTACAACTCCTGGCATCTCCAGGCAGTCTCACATCCAGTCATTAACCAGGTCCGACCCTGCTTAGTCTCCCAGATCAAATGCGATCTGGTGCGTTCAGGGTGATGCGACTGTAGGCCCCTAAGTAGCCCCAGACCACATACTCCGCTGCAGCCCTTTGCAGAGTCAGAACGCCATACACCCTTATGGAGGATACCATCTGCCCCCAGCACCGAGGTCCCAGAGCCCGCAGCCAGCTAGTCGCAGCCAGTCGCAGCACCCCAGGAGTCTCTGACTACCAGCAGCCAATAGACCCCCCTGAAATCGTAGGTGAGGTGTAAGGCATTTCAAGCCAAAGTGACATGAATTGATGCTAACAATCATTTGTTCTGACTATCCATGCCTGCCTGATACTCCAACCTTCAGCATGTTCTCTGTGTCTCCTATTTGCTTGATACCCTGACCTTGGCATGCTCTCCTGTCTGTTCCTGTCTGCTTGTGGCCCTGACCCTTGGCTAGGCTGCTGACTCTCCTTTGCTGTTCCTGCACTGCTGCTTTCTCTCTTCCACCTATAGCTATCCGAGCGTGAGCTAGGGGACCCCAGGGCCGTGACCTGGATCCAGTTGCAGACAAATTCATCCTCACCACCAGAGGCTCTGGCAAATACCTACTGGCTCTTAGACTACGCACCCTGGGGAAACTGATGCACTAGCTCCCTGTGTTTCAGTGTCAGTGCTCCAGGGGCCCGTCTTCCCGTATCAGCCGGAGCTCATTAGCAGCAGTCAGCTATAGGTTCACAAACTTAGCGGTGCGCTTTGCAACCTTAGCGGTGCGCTTCTGTCACCTGACCCTAGGTGTCCTGACAGAAATGCTCCTCTTTACCATTTTCCTGGGCCAACAGACATTCCAGGTCTCTAATATGATCCACTTCAATAACCCAATCACCTAGTGAGGGCATATCTGTCGATTTTCAGTGTCGGGGGATCACTGTCCATGCTGCAGCTAGGAAGCGTCGCAACACATCTTTTTTTATGGATTTTAGTGGGCCAGGAATCATAGATAGGAGAGCTATCTCTACTGAGAGTTGAAGGGATGTCACCATCAGCTTGCAGTACAAATCAAAAATTGTTTGCCATAATTTCCTTACAGGAGAATGGCAATGTGTTTTATATCTTAAAAAGAGCGATACTATTGTGCTCCAATGCCCGCCCCTGGGGAAGCCCACCATGCTGTTTGCACACATATAGGATAAGACCCTCTTTGCTTTTAGTTATACTTCTATATGTCTAGTAAATAATGCTGATCTCTCATGTGTCCTGAGGAAGCGGAAAAGAGAAATGCGTTGACTCATGAGGACTCATGACAACATTATATTTATTTGCTTGCAATATACAATTTTTGATTACTTAAATAGAGGTCTTGTGAGTCAGCAGATGGACTGTTTTTTTCCTGCCCCCATTGGGAAGAGGCAGCACACAAAAGTCCTGATTCACACTTTAGGTTCAAGGGGGTCTCAATCCTTATTCCATAATCAGTACAATTTGAATTACTAGAACTGAATACAGACCAGCAGGGCAGATCTGCCTTCATGTATGCATATCTGTTTCAGACCCCATATTTTATCCCACTTACTACATGGTTAATAAGGGATTTTCATTTCTGCCTCATTTTCACATGGTACATGCAGTCTATTTGGGAGACATCAACAAAGTTATCGAGCCTTCAAACCCTCAGATCTTCAAACCTCATCAGATGTGGTAAACTTGTAGAGAATTCTCTCCCACGGATGCATGGTGCTGGCAAAATTGTATATTCTTTCTATGCACGACGTTAGGTCAAGTATAGATCTGATCCTGCTGACAACTAGACTGCTCCCCTTGCTCGGAGATGCAGTGGGCCACACTGTAAGCCTATTTAGCCAACTGTTATACTAAAATCCTGTTGTAGTATCCCTATATATGGATCTGCTGCCCTCTGCTGTCAACTGCTAGTATCACACTGTAATTTAAAATTATGTACGTCACTTCCTGACTCTGGGGTTGTTGAGAAAAGATCCTGGAAGAAGGGAGTGGAGAGAGAGAGAGAAAGTCTCAGCCACATGTCCTGTCCATGCTACTAATACCAGAAAAGAAGACAATTATTGCCAGATAACTATGACTGCATTCCAGGCTGGTCAGGTAACAGCTGGAAGGTCTCTTCATTACTGCAGATCTTGTCTTCATATCTCCCACGCTACTTCATCCGCAGGGGCCCCTGCAATGAGTATATGTATAAATAAATATTTATACCCGGGTATATGTGCATAATGCCACCAGGACTCCTATCGGGCTCTTTGCTGATAATATCTGTTTATATATTGGATATACAGTATGTACTATTAATTATTTATTGTATAAAGCTTCTATTATTACTATACTGGTCTGGATGTACATGCTTATGGCTAATGTTATATGCTGGTTGCAGTAGTTCTGCATCCAATTACTTTGATTAAATTGCTGGTTAATTTCCCAGGAAGAGAATTCCCCCTGTTCTCAGAGACCCTGTCCTGTTTGAAGGCACTGCCAACTTTATTATCAAACCCACTCTTCCACTTAACAAAGGTTTTGGCTCTCTTATTTACCTATGAAAAAAGAAAACAAAGCTGCGCTAAAAATTGTGATTGCCTTATATCTCTAAAACATTATACCATAGGATATATATGTGCAGAGTCCATAAGGAATGAGATATTTCTTACCAATTTGTTAACAAAGGTGAACATCTACAACACCGCAGTGATTCACACCACCCTAGTGTACACCTCCACCTTAGGAAAAACTTGCTTACTAGATGGCAAGCTATGCAAGATTATGGCTATTGCCCAGCCAAGGACTTGTCAACTCATATGTCTGCTCGCAGATGGGGCTTAATCCTTAGATGAATAGATAAGACCAAGCGATCTCACCACTTGTATCCGGTCCCAATGTAATCATACGACATCCCATTCAGCCAGGATAACCCAAAAAGAGAATATCGCCACAGTGTAAGATCCCCTTAAAATTGTATTCCTTTAAAAATTGTATTGCACTTATCCACGGGATCCTAAACAGCGCAGTGACGTCAGCACACCCCTCCTCCCGACGCGTTTCATCACAAATTGCCATTGTCCCACTCTAAGCGAAGCAAACTTGATCTTCTCTAGACTTGGGTTAATGGACTTTCCCCCTGGCTTTTTTTCAAGCCCATTGCAGCAAATGAGAGATGCCAATGTGGATCCTCATGGAATCCACCATAAACAACAAACTGTTCAGATTTGTTGCCAGGTCCAGGAATCCTTGGGCCTTTGCTGAAGATGCAATAGTGATACTGTGCATAATGGTTTAAAGAAGCCTGTATGCTGTATTGTACGATCAGGAAAATAGGATTTTCGATTTACCTGTAAAATCTATTTCTTGGAGTTCAGTACAGGACACAAGACCCTCCCTTCTGTTCTTATGAGCTCCCTATTGCTTACTACAAAAACTGAGGCTAGCTGGGAGTAGGAAGCTATTATATAAGGGATGTCCCTGCAGTCTTTTTATGCCCAGTCACCAGAAGGTAGCTGCACATAACCCAGTTGTAAAGATTTCATAAAGCTTGTAATGCTGTACTCAACTCCAGGAAATGGATTTTTACTAATAAGTCCAAATTCCTATTGTAATTCCCTAAAGTTGCATTCATGTAAAGCTCTGGGTCCAAGCCTTTACTTCGGTTTTCTTCCAGCTTGGCCCATTGACATGCCGAGGTGTCCATGCCACTGTCTGAATGATGTGGACACTTTCTATTGGCTGTCCAGTGGCAGGGTCTTCTTAGGGTGCAGAAGAGGAGAGACGCCATTGCCAAAGCACTGTTAAAACCAACCAGTGAGGGTCAATCGGCAACGCTGGGTTAGAGATCCTTCGCATCCAGAAACAACGCTGGTGAGGGACCTGGGAGACAGACTTGGGTGAGTATACCAGGTGAGAACAAAAAATAACCTGCACAATGAGTTAAATGGGCAAGAGGGAGATTTTCTAACACTAAACCCAGGAACTGAATTGATCAGGTTCTGAATTTACAATCCTAATGAAGAGAAATGCCTGGCATCACGCAGAGCACAATGCTCCCACACACATTGTACTTCTATGGCAGCTGGGAGATTGTTTTAAACTTTAGCAATAGCCTCTGGATTGCAGTGGATTATTTTATTCAAATTATTGTCTGTTATCCTTCTTCTCTTCTTCTACTACAGTTTGATTGGTGATAACTTGGTAAGCAGTTCCTGTGCCCCCCTGGCATTGGGGATAAGAAATAACCAGACACTGAGAAGACTGGACCTGTCCATTAACAATCTGGGGGGTCCTCATTTCAGTGATTTGATGGCAGCTCTGACCACAAGCCGGATAGAGGAATTACTGTGAGTAGAACAGGACCATTGAAACAATCATTTTCTGGGACACTTTTACATCTAAAAACATATCCTGTATATTATTAAATGAAGAACATTTCTTGTTCCCTGCCAGAAACACTGGAAAATACTCCATTCAGCCTTACACCTTTATTCACACAAAGTGCAGGGCTTATCACAACAAACAGGAATTACAATAAATTGTAAAAAGACAAAAAAAACATAAAAAACTCTTCAGAAAAATAAAAAGCAAAAATGAATTTAAAAAGCCCACAAGTGCACAAAAAGTGCTTTCAATGATCAAAGGAGAACAGAAGAACACCCACAAATCCAGAAGAGCAGACTCCGAAGAGGAAAAAGACACCCCAGAAGTCCAGTGGAAATGAAAGTGAAGTTGGCTGCTTACCAGAAGTAAAGGGCTTTCAAATGAATAAAAAGTCAGTAGAGCTTTAGGGGATAAACCCCAAACAAATCCGCAATGGATGATTGAGCATCCCTATGACTCATGGCTCCACTCCAACTTCAATCCCGGTCATCCAATGTCTTATGGTCACAAAACTCAGCGCATGGCTTGTCATGTCAAAGCAACAGCCATTTGTGTACTGATTTTTCATTGCCATTTACTTTCCTCCAGTATCCACATACTGCTGAGGATACTAACACCTGTGTTGATGTGCATGGTCACTGGTGATAGTGCGGATGTCCCATCATCCATTGTGGATTTGTTTGGGGTTTATCCCCTAAAGCAGTGGTTCTCAACCTCAGTCCTCAAGTACCCCCAACAGGCCATGTTTTGGGAATTTCTCTTAGAAAAAATAGCTGTCCAAAATACCAAGCCGTTGACTCTGATTTAAAGCACCTGTGCAAGATAAAGGAAAACCTGCAAACATGGCCTGTTGGGGATACTTGAAGACTGAGGTTGAAAACCACTGCCCTACAGCGCTACTGGCTTTTTATCTGTTAGAAAGCCCATTACTTCTGGTAGGCAGCCAACTTCACTTTCATTTCCACTGGACTTCTGGGTGTCTTTTTTGCTCTTCTGGATTTGTGGGTGATTTTCTGTTCTCCTTTGACCATTGGTAGCACTTTTTTGTACACTTGTGGACTTGTTTATTTTTATTTTTCTGAACACTTATGCATGGACTCTTTCTTGGAAAGGACAGATTTATTCTATTTGTGTTTTTGCAATTTATTGTAATTCATGTTTCTTGTGATAAGCGCTGCACTTTGTGTGAAAAATTTGTAGAAAGTTTGTATCTGTTAACCTGTGCCAGCAGCTGTCATCTTTTTTTTCTTTCACTTTTTATTCCAGTTAAATCTAAATTTCACATGTTTATTTAGCGTTACATCACTACCATGCCATGCTCCATCTTCTTATCTTCTAACCTTCTGTTCTCCTCAGTAGTGGTGGGTGAACAGTTCGGCCCCAGCAGAGTTCCGTTGAACATTGGCTGTTCTCCCGTTTAGGGAACACTCACATTTGCTGGGTGTTCGGCGGGTGCATTCTGCGCCCTGATTGGGCAAAGCTTTGCCCAATCAGGGTGCAGAAAAAGCTGGTTGTTAAGGGGCAGGGAAGCCGGCCGCAGCATCCTTAACAACTGATGAGTCATCAGCTGCCAATGGGCTTCCTCATTGACAGCTGAATAAAAAAGGCATGGGGTCCTCCCAGTGGGTTTTAAGGGGAATCTCTTAAGAGAATACATATATATAATAAAAAAATACATATTTATACAGAAACAAACTATATAAATATATATATATATATATTATATACACACTATATTGTCAAAAGCTTTGGGACACCTGCCTTTACATGCATGCACATGAACTTTAATGGCATCCCAGTCTTGGTCCATAGGGTTCAATATTGAGTTGCCCCCCCCCCCCCCTTTGCAGCTATAACAGCTTCAACTCTTCTGGGAAGGCTGTCCACAAGGCTTAGGGGTGTCTATGGGAATGTTTGACCATTCTACCAGAAGCGCATTTGTGAGGTCAGGCACTGATGTTGGATGAGAAGGCCTGGCTCGCAGTCTCTGCTCTAATTCATCCCAAAGGTGTTCTATCAGGTTCAGGTCAGGACTCTGTGCAGGCCAGTCAAGTTCCTCCACCCCAAACTCACTCATCCATGTCTTTATGGACTTTGCTTTGTGCAGTGGTGCGCAGTCATGTTGGAACAGGAAGGGGCCATCCCCAAACTCTTCCCACAAAGCTGGGAGCATGAAATTGTCCATAATGTCTTGGTATGCTGACATTTATAGAGTTTCCTTCACTGGAACTAAAAGGCCAAGCCCAACCCCTGAAAAACAACCCAACACCATAAACCCCCCTCCACCAAATGATTTGGGCAAGTGCACAAAGCAAGGTCCATAAAAGACATGGGTGAGCGAGTTTGGGGTGGAGGAACTTGAGTGACCTCAACCCGATAG
>BLSH010116159.1:352890-364781 GCA_018402905.1 Glandirana rugosa
TTTTCGTTACCTTTTTAATGTTTTTACCTGGTAGGTCGACTCAAATTTTCATCTCGACCTCACGTCCCGGACCGTCGATTTTCAAATAGAAGAAGAACCCTAGTTAGTTCGTTCGTAGTCTTCCCTGGCACCGGACGGTCCTCAGTCTTAGGACGTTGCTGAAAAGTCTTTTAAGTCTATATCCTCCTAGTGATTGGGTCCGGTATGATGTCAAGTAGTACTCTTCCCCTTTAAGAACTGAACCCTTCGGAGAGATAAAGATCATCGAGGTCCGTGATGTAGTTGGCATGTACAAGGTAAGAAGCTGTGATGAAATAAAGTTCTCCGGTCTCCCATTAGTCAAAGCAGAGTGGGTGCAGTGTAGGAGTAGGTTCCTTATATAGTGCCTGGAGCTACTAGAAATAGAGAGGCTTCCCAAGTCAAGAATTTCCCCTTCTCATGATGAACTGTAGTATGGCCTGGGTTAGTGATCCTCCTATATCTGAATTTTCTGAAAAGTCGTTGCAGGATTCTGACTCCTGGCAGGCCACGGTCCCTTCTGATGCTTGCTTGATTGATCCCAAGAAGAAGATAAACTTTTAGCTGCCAGGCCCTGCACTCCAGCTCTACTTTTAAACTCAGCTGGATGGTCCATTTTTGTAATTTTTCCATTGCTTTTTTGTTTTTCCCTTATTCCTTTCAGAGTTTGTAAAAGACCCCCCAAATATTTTCTGAAAGCACATGACCAGTAGAATAAAAACAAGGTGCTACTGATTTTTAGGGCCCTGTGATATTTGCGCAAATGTTTTCAAAACAATATTTTTGCTAAAAATACACTAAAATCATTATTAGCAGATAAAAACACAGCACATTTTCCAAAATTCCTACTAAATATAAAAGCTAACCTGTATTGAGCTAATAAATAACAAATATTTGTACATTTTACATTGCACCTTTTTGCGAAATAGGGAAAATCAAACCTATCCAAAAATGTAAATATCCAAGTTTCTCTAAAAAATCTGGAGGTTTTCATTTTTTTTTCGATTCAATCATTTTTTTATTGTTTTAACTTTACAGAAAGTTTTATGTTACAGATAAATCTTATCAGGTTTTTAGTAGTTACATAACAATAACAGTATGTTGAACAGGTTTTCAGAAGATGTACATTGTTGCAGGTAGTATAGACACATCATACATATATAATTTGTGTTGTTAGTTGTGTAAGAACTATTTTTTACACTCCCACATTTCATTGTCGGTTGGGCCGTAATAGACTAAACTAATAGGTCTAGATAGTGAACCTTGAATAGGTTGGGGAGCTTTTAAGATTTCAAGGATAGGAAGGTGTTATCAGAGTATGAGTTAGTCTTCTCTTCATAGGTTAAGTGTTTTCCATGTTGACTAGGGTAGCCATCTTCGGGAGAAGTGGTCTGTTCTGTCTGATTGGTAAGCTGTGAATTGCTCAAGTATGTAGTGGAGTCTCGGACGGTAGGTGGATTTGGATTTTTCCATCTTTTCGTGATGTTAAGTTTTGCTGCTAAGAGGATATGTGTGGTTATGAGTCCGATTGCTGGTGGGAGCAAATCCATTTCTAGGGATAAGAGTGCTAGATTGGGAGAAAGTATTACTGTGTGTTGGATTACTTCAGATATTAGGTGTAAGGGGGATTTCCAGTAATGTGTCAATTCGGGGCAGCTCCAGAGTACGTGGAGAAGGTCTCCCCTGAATCCACACTTCCTCCAGCAAAGATCTGATGGGGGTGAGCCAAATTTGGATAATCGATCCGGGGTTAGGTACAATCTTAGTAAGGTTTAACATAAATCCATAGTCAGACAACAAGGTTAATGTAATATAAAAATAAATAAATAAATAAATAAAAAATAAAAAGGGGCAGACTCGATGGACTACTCAGTCTTTTTCTGCCGTCACTTTTCTATGTTTCTATGTTTCTATGTTTTTGTAGAAAGTTCCCACAGGGTGGTACAGCTTGTAGCTTTGTATGTGTTGTTGCATACGGTGGACCATTGTTTTCACTGAAAGTGCATCCTAAGTCAGTTTCCCATCTGGAAATAGGTGTTGACTTGATAAAGGTGTCTCCCTGTTGAATAATGAAGTAGAAGAGTGAGATTCCTTTAGTTTGAGGGGGGTTAGCGGTATAGAATAGTTGTGCAGAAGGGGGAATTTGTATTGGCCAGGTTGGGAGCTTCAGTATGCAATGTTTCACGTGGATGTATTTGTATAGGTCTGAGTTTGGAAGGAGGAATTTCTGTTGTAAAGTTGTGAAAGGGATAGGGGTATCTTTGTGGAACAGGTCATTAACAAAGTTTATAGCCTTTGCTTGCCAGTCTATAAAGGATATAGAATTCATGATATGGTGGAGACTCGTGATTGGGATTTTAAGGGCAGTGGTTTGTCTGTGTTTGTGGGCATTATGGAGCAGGGATTTCCAAGCTTTCGGTGAGGCAGTTATCGTGGGGGGGGGGGGGGGATATTGGTAGGTGTGTAGGCCCTAGGGGGATGCTGGTTATCCATAGGTTTAAGGATTTGCCAGGTATGTGGGTAGATTCAATTTCTCCCCATAGCGTAGTAGGGGAGGATTGTAGCCATGCTGTAAGTTAGTAGTGATGCATGGTAATAACCAGCGAAGTCCACTTATTCTGTGCCTCCAGCTGATCTATGCTTTATCAGTCTTAGTGGGCGCAACGGGATCTCTTACCTTGCCATATGAATCTTGATGGAATCGTTTGGAGTATCGTTTTGAAGTAGGAGTTTGAGATTGGGATTGGTAGAGTTCTAAAGAGGTAAAGGAGTTGGGGAAGATGGAGCATCTTGAACGCTGCGAATCTTCCCATCCATGAGAGTTCAAAATTAGCTGTGTTGTTGAGGTCTTGTTGCAGCTTAGTGCGGAATGGGATGTAATTTGCCTGGAAAAGGTTTCTAGTAGATTTGGATAATTGTATACCTAAGTATGATATAGAGTGATCGGCCCAGATAAACTGGAATTGGTTTTGGATGAGGTTGCTAGTAATTGCGTTTGTTCCCAGGTTAATGATATAAGATTTTGTGTCGTCACCTTTGTAGTAGGATACTCTACTAAACCATGATAGGGTTTTTTGTATTTTCGGGTAAGGAGCTTGAAGGGTTAGTGACCATAAGGATGATGTCATCAGCGAATAAGCTGATTTTGTGATCATGAGTTGCAATGGGAATACCGGTGATTTTTCGGTTGGTTCTGATATGTTCTGCTAGTGGTTCCATTAGTAAGTTGAAGATGAGGGGGGATAGGGGACACCCCTGTCTTGTACCATTTGAGATTTGGAAGGGGTCTGATAATATATTGTATGTGAAGACACGGGCAGAGGGGGTGGAGTATAAGGCCATAATGGCTTGGAATATGTGGCCTTGGAACCCAAATTTGGTCAGGACAGGATAGGTAGTGCCAATGAACTCTATCGAATGCCTTCTCCACATCCAAAGATAGGATCAGAGAAGGCGTTCGAGAGGTCTCTGAATGATGTATGATGATGATGATCACTCTCCTGGTTGCATCAGAGGCTTGGCGGCCTTAAGTGAAGCCCGCTTGGTTAACGTGGATTAGGGAGGGGAGAATGTTTATCCTCCTATTTGCTATTAGTTTTGCGTATATTTTTACAGCAATATTGAGAAGTGATATTGGTCTTAAGTTTTTTGGTGTTGTGGGTTCTTTGCCAGGTTTTGGGATAGTTACTACTAGTGCATTTAGCATTTCTGGGGGGAAAGTTAAGGTGGAAGCTGCTCTGTTATATAGTTTGGTTAAGAGGGATGCTAGGATATGTTGACTTTTTTTTATAGAATTCCCCAGTGAATGTATCCGGTCCTGGGGATTTGGCGTTTGGTAGTTTGTGGATGACTTGTCGGATTTCATAGGTGTTGTAGGGATCATTAAGGGTTGATAGATGTTGTTGGGGGAGAGAGGGGAGTTTGATGTGGTTGAAGAATGTATTTATTTCCTCTAAGGAAGGCTGGTGGCTGCCTTGTTCCTCTTTAATGTTGTATAGGCTGCTGTAATATGTACTAAATGTGTCAGCTATATCCTGGGGTTTGATAAGCTTTTTGCTGGTGGTTGGGTGGTATAGGTGGTGAATTTTGGACTTTATTCGGTGGCCTTTAATTCTAGATGCCATAGCTTTGCCCGCTTTATTTCCGGTAGAGTACCATTTGGCTTTAGGTTTTCTTTGGGCTTTCTCGTATGATACTAGCAGTAGGGATCTAAGTTCCTGTCTAAGTTAGAAGATTTTATATTGGAGGTAGTAGGAAGGGTTTGCTTTGTTGAGGGATTCAAAGGAGTCTATGTCTGTAGTAAGTTTTTCTAAATGTTGTGTCCTATTTTTTTTAGCTCTAGCTCCTAATTGAATAAATGAGCCTCTGATTACCACCTTATGAGCGTTCCACACAGTCACTGGGTCTTCTGTTGAGTTAGAGTTGAATTGAAAGTATTCTTCTAGTTGCTCTGAGATCATTTTGGAGTGGAGTAGTAGGTAGTTGTTGATCCGCCACAGAAATGTGTGGGGGTAGGTTGGTTTATTAGCAACGGGGATGCTGATGGGGGCGTGATCTGACCATGTCACTGTGTGGATGCTCTAATCTGATATGTTTTGAAGTACCCACTTATCGGTTAAAAAGAGTCCAATCCGCGAGTAAGTGTTGTGACGCAGGGACAGGTATGTATAATCTCTCTCCTCTGCGTGTGTCAGGATCTGTGTCCTTGCTTGGGTCACCTGCTGGTGGCAGTGTTTGGAAAACTAAATGGTGTAGTTCTGGTGGCCACCAGCGGGAGTCTCCCAGGAGATTGAGCTTACAGGTCATTAAGCTGCACCTGATGGGTCTGCTGGGTCCATATAAGCCCGCCTTGCTCCCTGTCCCAGTGCTTCGGTATTTTCCCTGCAAGCTGTGTCCATGCCTGAACCTGACCTGCTCTGATCCCTGATCTGCGATCCAGACCCAGAGACCTGATTCCTGGACCTGCTCCCTTGCTCTCCTTCTGCTCCCAGTACCTGGCTCCCTGTTCCCCTTATCTGGTATCCCTGGTTGCTTATTGTATATGTGTGTGTTTTCTTCACTTGTATTTAGTTAGTCAGATAGGTGTTTATTTTGGGGTTTGGTGTGTTTTCATCTTTTACTTGCTCATTTATGTTTGCTGGTGTTTGGTGTTGGAAGTGTTATTTGTCTAATAAATATATTGATATTTTCACCTTACACCTAGTCCTGATTCCTTTAAGTGTAGCCAACTGATCTGACCATCCCTGCTGGATACCTGCATATGGTATCCCTGACAGCGTGACAACACCTCCATACATCATACATGTCCTTAGAGACAATAAATTTGTTGAGGGGAGATTCATGTCTTTTCAGTCCTGAGATGGAGTCCAATCTGTTGTCTGGTACTAAGCTGAAATCACACATCAGGAGGTGGCCATGCTGAGAGGCCTTTGCCTTTTTCGTTAGTTTTTCCAAAAATGTCATCTGACGTTGGTTTGGTGCATAAAGGGACACAAGAGTGTATTTCCTATTGGAGATGGAGCATAGTAGGATAATAAAGCATCCGTCTGGATCTGTGATACAATTGTGGAGCTTGAATTCCAATTAGTACGCCTCTTTGTTTTCTTCATGGTAGTTTTCTGATCAAAGTGGGTCTCTTGGATGCATAGGATATCACATTTAAGCGATAAGGCTGTCTTCCACATAGAGGCTCGTTTCACGGGGTGGTTGAGGCCTTTACATAAAAATGTTTTCACTTACAGCTTTCAGAGTTTGTAAAAGACCCCCCCCTCCCCCAAACCATATATTTTCTGAAAGCACATGGCCTGCAGAATAAAAAGAAGGTGTTGGGGATTTTTAAGTACCAGTGATATTTTGCAAATGTTTATCAAAACAATATTTTTGCTAAAAATACACTTAAATAATTATTAGCAGATACAAACATAGCAAAACTTACAGCATTCCTTCCAAATTCCTACTAAATATAAAAGCTAAAGCTGTATTGAGTTAATAGATATCAAATATTTGTAAATTTTAAGTTTCACTTTTTTATGAAATGGTGAAAAGGCATGGTGTGCAAAACTGTTAATAAAAGCAATTTACTCTAAGAATCTGAGGTCATCATTTTTCACATACAGCTTTTGGAATTTGTAAAAGACCCACCAAACCATATATTTTCTGAAAACATATGACCTGTAGAATAAAAAAAAAGTGCTACTGATTTTTTAGGCCCTGCATCAGTTGTGCAAATGTTTAGCAAACCTCTATTTTCACAAAAAAAACCACTAAAATCGTTATTGGTGTATGCAACCACAACATAACTTACAAATTCCTGCTAAATTCCAAGGACTCGTTCACATGGGGCATACCAATGTGTATGCCCATTGAGGGCTGTGTTTACCCATATAGGGATGCCCTGGTGTTCCATGCATCCCCATGCAGGCCGTCCCATTCATGTCAATTGCTCCCAATCTGACATCCGTGTGGGTGCACGACCCCCAACGCAGACAGTATGAGCTTGTGCATGAGGACATGCACCCAGACCCATATGGATGTCAATTTTGGAGCAACGGCTGTGTTTGTGCAGAAACGACATCCCTAATGATATCAATGGATGGCCTGCACAGGGATGCATGTTACACCTGTGCAGTGCTGAGCAGGTAAACTCTGCCTTGCAGGGGCATACACTGTAGTATGTCCAGTGTGAACAAGGCCTTACTATGGTGGGTTTTTTTTATTTTTATTTTTTACAATTTTATTTTTCAACATTTTGTACTTTTTTTGGGGGGTGATATACCAAAGGTTTAAAGAGACCCCTGATGTCTCTCTTTTGAGTGCATCCTGAGAGCTGCACTGTTCAAGTATGAATAGAGAGATTCCTTTTCATTCACATAATTGGAGCATAGTAAACACTGTTTACTATTCTCCAGTGATCAATGGACATAGGAGTGATTAAGATTGATCTCTCACTATGTCCATCCAAGGAAAGAAAGGGGGGTGGTAAACCCATATTTACCACCCCCCCCCCCCCCCACACACACACACACCGCTCTCCACCCTGACAGGACAGTTTTGGTTTTCCAGGCAGAAACTGCAGCCGGTGGGAGGGGGAGGGGGGAGAGCTGGCTAGCAGCACAGCATGGAGGGGGCTCCCGGGATGAGCACCAGGGTCGACTGGAGGGGGATCAGAAAAGCCCCCCAAGTGCTGGATTTACTTGTTTTACATTGCTGTGGGTTCCCTGCAGCACCTAAAGCCAGGGGGAGGGCACTGAGGGAAGCTGGCAGCTGCAAGGGAGACACGATCGATCAATACCGGTGATCGGTGCATGGGGAGAAGGGGGGTTATTGGTGCCACGGGGACTGGTGCAGAAGGGTAGGGGGAAGTAGAGTGGCAGGTGGGAGGGTAATTTTATCAAATGCAGGGTATGTGAAGGTGGGTGCAGCAGCGGGCAAAGTGGCAGAGGCAGCAGTGGCTGGTGGTGGGGGGGGGGGGTGTCACTTTTTGGGGGAATAGCTCTGATCAGGGGGATTGTCATCCGCTAAATAGAGCTATAGGATTGTTGAGCAGATGACCTAAATAGAGCTATAGGATTGTTCAGCAGAGTGTGCTGAACAATTTTGCTATAGGATTGAGGTCATTGAAGTGACCATGAGCTTATAGTAAAGGAGGAATAAGGACCTGGCCCACTGGAAGCAGTGCTGTAGGGCCGTACAGACATGGCAGTGAAAGGGTTAAATGGCCTCTCCCATAATTCCCGTTCTTAATTATTGGCTCATTGGGAGATGTAGTCTGAGAGAGACTCAGGAGTCCAGTTATGGCTGAACACATGACTACAAATCCCATGATCCTTTGCTTCTTGGCCCACAACATTTGATGCAACAGTCTGAGTGCAGCACTAGAGGGAAACAGGAGCAGACTGCAGCAATAGAGGTAATGTCCACTGTATTCATACTATGGTAGCCTGCACCTGGCTAGATATCTATCTATCTATCTATCTATCTATCTATCTATCTATCTATCTATCTATCTATATAAAATGATTGCTTTGTGTCCATGGAAAATCATCATGGTAATATTTTCATACTACATGATTTATTAATATTAGTTATTATGAATCTGATTTATTTATAATATTTTTTCCTTCCCATAGTCTGAGGAAGAACCCGATAATTTAGTTGCACAGAATGTAGACGGAAAAACATACAGGTAACGTTTTCTCCCCTTTATTACATTCTGAATAGTCAGAGAACTTTTCCAAATACTTCATTATATAAAGTGTTCCTATACAGTCTGATTCCCAGATGATACCATACACAGGTCTGTGTGCACGTGTGATCAGATTTATTTCAACTTTATATTTAGGTGGCAAGTTATACATCTAACATAAATATTAAATGTGTTTTTAAATACAAGTGTCTGAATATGCCACCATCTTTCTGTAGCCTTCTACAGCAGGGATTATCAAACTTTTTAAACAAAGGGCTAGTTTACAGTTCTTCAGACTTTAGGGGGGCAGACTGTGACCAGTGGGAGTAGAAATTGTCCTGGCATCAGTGGGAGTAAATAGTGTATTTTTGGTATTAGGGGGAGGAATAGCGCCCCGAATTTGGTATCAGTTAGAGGAATATAGTACCCCCATCATTGGTGACCCAAATTCATCTCATACCTAACCTTTCTCCCTCTGGATTATGTCCCAGAATTATTTTTTCTTTAATCTATTTTTATCGTTTCCTGTGACATCATCACCAGGCTTGTAAAATTCTTGCAAGGATACATGCTGGGAGGTCAATTTCTGTTGAGGTAGGTACTCACCAGAACTAGGTCCCCTTAATGCCCTTTCCCTACTGTGAGAACCAGCTGTAAATGATAGAGCATTAGGCTGGGTTCACATATGAGCCAAATGGGTCCGGTGCATCCTGGTTCACCCTTTCAAGTACGATTTCAGCCCAAATTTTTACCTGAAATAGACCAAAAGACACACAGCCTTCTTGAGCAAATCGTACCGGACCCGCTGCAGAGATATGTGAAAAGGCTCCAAAGAGAGCCGGTCAAAATCTCCTCCGCATCTAATTTGCAATGGTGTGAACCCATCCTTAAGGGTGCAGCCACTCTCCTAAACAGGGCTGCTGATAGGGGGGTACAACCAGCCCTGGTGTGGGGGGCCCGGAGCACACAGGGGGGATTAGTGATAGGTGACAATTGTGTCTCTTTTTCTCCAGCAGATGAACGTTGCTCTCCTTCCCTCTCCCTTGCTACAAGTTTTCATCTGATCAGAAAGAGACAGTCCTCCCTCACTAATCCCTCTCCCGATGTGGGCCCCCTCCTCTCAGCACTGGAGTTTGTTATCTCTAACTTAGGCTCCATGCACGCTGGCTTAAAAAAAAATTGCTGCTTCTACAGGAGTTTAGTGTTTTGCCTGTAGAAGCAGCTCAGTGTTATCCTAGGTGTCCATACACATTAGGACGATTACAAACATATTTTAAGCTCAATGTTTAAGAGACAGAAAAAAAAACCATCTGGTTCTCCTAAACTCGTCTAAACTTTGTACAAAAATGTTCTATATGAGCGCTTTTTTTCTGCCAAGTGAACTGGAGTTTTTTTAAGCCCAGTGTGCATGGAGCTTAACTTTTTTCTCTCCCTCTGTCCCTCTGATCCTGGAGCCTGGATATTTTTTTAATCTCATCTTCATTTTTATTTATTAACTCCGTTTTATCTTTTAGATGTAGCAGGAATTCTGTGAGTTGTGTTGTATTTGTGTCTGCTAATAGTTTTATTGTATTTTTAGCGAAATATAGCTTTAATACTTTCTTGGGGGAGGCCCTGTCAGATAGTCTGTAGGGGGCCCTGCAATTTTTATCAGCAGCCCTGCTCCTAAATCTACTTTTTAAGGGCTTTTCTTGTCCACTTTTATTAAAACAAACTCAACACACTACATTGGTTTCCCTTGCAGGGTTTCTTTTTAGCATTTCTCTGCCACAAAGCAAATGTTCATCAGCTTCCTGGCTTACACTTGCACCATGGTTGCTCTGGCCTCAATCCTCAGGCCCTTGTCTGTCTTTTCCAGACAGTCTTCTCACACTTACTCACGGCATACACCTAGCAGCTTCCTGCTGCACTCACTCCCACCTGTCTCCTTGGTGGAGCATTCCCGGCTCCTGGGCTGAGACCTCCTTCATCTGCTGGGGTGAACCACTGAACCATAGTCAAGTTTCTAATAAAAACCCTGCACACACCTACACAATTTGTGACTTGATTCTTCACAAAACCTGAACCCAAGACTAGAGAATTCACCCCTGCCAAAGCCTCCAGGATCCAAACCAGGCTTTAATAATCTCTGAGGAAACGGAAAATCCAGAATCCTCTGTACAGCACAGTTGCCAGGAGCACTCCTGCTTCTCATTCCAGCATCCTGGTTTTGGCTATGGCTTTCTCCATCTCCACCCGCAAGGTAATTGATGTGGCCAGACTGTGGGTGGAGACCAAACCAGAAATAAGCCAACCAAGCTTGCAGTCTCATGCTTGTGATATTGCATTTGTTTTCCAGATTACCTGTCTGCCCTGCTCTGCTAGAATGGATTTCCCTGTGTATGACCTAGAATTGGATATTGACTATAGTCTGAACTCTTCCTGCCTTTTATCTGGACTGTCATTGAACCACTCTGCCTGCTTGCCAACCGCAAGTACCTGTTTGCTTTGCTCAGTTCACGCATGCCCTGGCGTGGTATCCAGGCACTATAGCATTGTGTTTAAGTCCTGTGGAGAACCGAGTACTAGTGTTGAGCGAACCCGGACTGTAAAGTTCGGGTCCGTACCGAACTTTTGGGTGTCCGGGACCCGGACCCGAACCCGGACTTTTCAAAAAAAGTCCGGGTTCGGGTCCGGGGTTCTGGTATTTTACTCCACGTGTTGAAAAGCTGCCAAGTGCAGCCAATCAACAAGTGTTTCACTGGTTTTCCCTAGAAGCCATTACAGCCATGCCTACTAATGGCATGGCTGTGATTGGCCAGTGCACCATGTGATCCAGCCTCTATGTGAGACTGGAGTCACCGTGCTGCATGTCACATGCTCTCAGGATAGTTTAGGGAGAGGATGCTGCTGGCTCTGTTAGGGACAGATTGCAGAACATCTCATCCTGCATTACTGAGCAATCTGATTGTGGACTAGGGAGAGATACGAGTACTGCTGCTTTGAGGGAGGGAGAGATACTAGTACTGGTGCTTTGAGAGACAGATTTCACACCTCATCCTGCTGCACAGAATGATCTGATTGGACTAGGTAGAGTCTGTTGCTTTAAGGGAAAGATTATTCTTCTAAAATCATCTCCAAGTTTTACAGGTAAAGGTTCCAGCTGTTGCTTTAACCACTTAAGGACCGGAAGGATTTCCAGCTTTAGGACCGGAGCCCTTTTTGCAATTCGGCGCTGCGTCGCTTTAACTGACAATTGCGCGGTCGTGCGGCGTTGTAGGCAAACGAAATTGGCGTCCTTTTTTTCCCACAAATAGAGCTTTCTTTTGGTGGTATTTGATCACCTCTGCGTCATTTCTGATCACCGCTATAAACAAAAGAAGAGCGACAATTTTGCAAAAAAACCCAAATTTCTTACTTTTTGCTAAAATACAAATCCAAAAAAAAAATATAAAAAAACATTTTTTTTCACCGTTTTTGGCCGATTTATATTCTTCCTCATATTTGCGATAAAAAAAATCGCAATCGGCGTTTATTGATTGGTTTGCGCAAAAGTGGCCACGTTTACGGATGATGAGAATTCATTTTTGGGGTTTTTATTTTTTTTTTATTTTTTACTAAAAATGGCGGCGATCTGCGATTTTTAGCGGTACTGCGATATTTCAGCGGACATGTCGGAACATTTTGACACTTTTTTGGGACCATTGGC
>BLSH010116159.1:388135-403525 GCA_018402905.1 Glandirana rugosa
TTCCCCCGTGAGAAATGCAGATCTCCTTTTTTCTAAAGTAGATGTTTATGCCTTTCCAAAGAAGTGTCATTCTCGACACTTTTACACCTTATCTGAGGGGGGTCTCCACCAAAACCCGTCGTGCCAGGCAAAAAACCCCAGCAAAGCATGGATCCAATTTGCTATAACGGGGGAAAAAATTCCTTCCTGATTCCCCGAGAGGCAATCGGATTCACCCTGGATCAACTGTACCTAAATATGTCAGTACCCAGTTATATTATTTACATTAAGGAAAGAATCCAGGCCTTTTTTAAAGCAATCAACCGTGCTGCCCAAAACCACCTCTGGGGGGAGTCTATTCCACATTTTCACAGCTCTTACTGTGAAGAAACCTTTCCGTATTTGTAGATGAAATCTTTTTTCCTCTAGACGTAAAGAGTGCCCCCTTGTCCTTTGTGATGACCTTAAAGCAAGTAACTCCACACCAAGTTCACTATATGGACCACTTATATACTTGTACATGTTGATCATATCCCCCCTTAATCTCCTCTTCTCAAGAGAGAATAAATTCAGTTCCTCTAATCTTTCCTCATAGCTGAGCTTCTCCATGCCTTTTATTAGTTTGGTTGCCCTTCTCTGCACTTTCTCCAGTTCCCCGATATCCTTTTTGAGAACTGGTGCCCAAACTGAACTGCATATTCCAGATGAGGTCTTACTAATGATTTGTACAGGGGGGCAAAATAATGTCTCTATCTCTGGAGTCCATACCTCTCTTATACAAGAAAGGATTTTGCTTGCTTTGGAAACCGCAGCTCGGCATTGCATGCCATTATTAAGCTTATGATCTACCAGAACCCCCAGATCCTTCTCCACTATATTGTACCAGAAGTTGGCATTGGAGATAACATTTTGTGTTTCAGTCCTGATTAAACACAACACAGGTGAACAAGATGTGGTTTTCAAGTTGTAATTTAATTTTTTTCCCATCTTTTCCCAGCTTTTAGAGTTTGAAATTAGTTGTGAAACTGAAAATTTACCGTTTGTTGAAGTCAATGTGGATAGAAATGCAAAAGAACTTTCATTGTCCATATCACTGACGGGAAGTGACGATCCGCTCTGGAAAGGTGACATCACCGAAGGTAAAAGAAAGTTATAGTTTCAGCAGATTAGAGGAGTTTTGACCATTGTAGCCAATAATATGCTGTCACAGCCCAAGAGGTCGCAAGATTGCCACATCCGGTGTAATGTATAGCAATTCAACTGAGCACCATATAACAAAATGAGTTGGCTAGTCATTGTTAAAGTATATTTCCAGGGGAAAAGAAAACATTTGCAGTACATCTCTGCAATACAGAGCATCCGGAAACTATTCACAGCGCCTCACTTTTTCCACATTTTGTGATGTTACAGCCTTGTTCCAAAATGTATTCAATTCAATATTTTCCTTAAAATTCTACAAACAAGACCTCATAATGACAACGTGAAAGAAGTTTGTTTGAAATCTTTGCAAATTTAATTAAAAATAAAAAAGGAAAAAAATCCCATGTACGTAAGTATCACAGACTCCTCCCATGTACGTAAGTATCACAGACTCCTCACATGTACATAAGTATCACAGACTGCTCCCATGTACATAAGGATCACAGACTCCTCCCATGTACATAAGTATCACAGACTCCTCCCATGTACATAAGTATCACAGCCTCCTCACATGTACATAAGTATCACAGACTCCTCCCATGTACATAAGTATCACAGCCTCCTCCCATGTACATAAGTATCACAGACTCCTCCCATGTACATAAGTATCACAGACTCCTCCCATGTACATAAGGATCACAGACTCCTCCCATGTACATAAGGATCACAGACTCCTCCCATGTACATAAGTATCACAGGCTCCTCCCAAGTATTCACAGCCTTTGCCCAATACTTTGCTGAAGCATCTTTGGCACCAATTATAGCCTCAAGTTTTTTTGAGCTTGGCACACCTATTTTTGGGCAGTTTCTCCCATTCTTCTTTGCAGGACCTCTCAAGCTCCATCAGGTTGGATGGGGAGCGTCAGTCCACAGCCATTTTCAGATGTCTCCAGAAATGTTCAATCGGGTTAAAGTCTGGGCTCTGGCTGGGCCACTCAAGGACATTCACAGAGTTGTCACTCCTTTGTTATCTCAGCTGTGTGCTTAGGGTTGTTGTCCTGTTGGGAGATGAAAGATTGCCCCAGTCTGAGGTCCAGAGCGTTCTGGAGCAGGTTTTCATCAAGGATGTTTCTGTACATTGCTGCATTCATCTCTCCCTCAATCCTGACTAATTTCCCAGTTCCTGCAGATAAAAAAACATCTCCACAGCATGATGCTGCCACCACCATGCTTCACTGCAGGGATGGTATTGGCCAGGTGATGAGCGGTGCCAGGTTTCCTTCAGACATGGCCATTCAGGCCAAAGAGTTTAATCTTTGTTTCTAAAGTCCAGAGAATTGTGTTGCTCATGGTCTGACAGTCCTTCATGTGCATTTTGACAAACTCCAGATGGGCTGTCATGTGCCTTTTACTGAGGAGTGGCTTCCATCTGGCCACTCTACCATACAGGCCTGATTGGTGGAGTGCTGCAGAGATGGTTCTTCTTTTGGAAGGTTCTCCTCTCTCCACAGAGAAACACTGGAGCTTTGTCAGAGTGACCATCAGGTTCTTGGTCACCTCCCCGGTCCTTATCCCCCGATCGCTCAGTTTGGCCAGGCGGCCCATTCTAGGAAGAGTCCTGGTGGTTCCAAACTTCAACCATTTATGGATGATGGAGGCCACTTCAATGCTGCAGAAATATTTCTGTACCCTTCCCTAGATCTATGCCTTCATACAATCCTGTCTTGATACACTTGTGCTCTGACATGCACTGTTACCTGTGGGAACTTATATAGACAGGTGTGTGCCTTTCCAAATCACGTCCAATCAACTGAATTTACCAGAGGTGGACTCCAATCAAGTTGTAGAAACATCTCAAGGATAATCAGTGGAAATAGGATGCACCTGAGCTCAATTCTGAGTGTCATGGCAAAGGCTGTGATACTGCTGTACATGGGATTTTTTGGTTTTTTTATTTTTAATAAATTTGCAAAGATTTCAAACAAACTTCTTTCACGCTGTCATTATGGGGCATTGTTTTTAGAGTTTTGAGGAAAATAATGATTTTAATGCATTTTGGAATAAGGCTGTAACATAACAAAATGTGGAAAAAGTGAAGCGCTGTGAATACTTTCCGGATGCACTATACATACAAATATATACAGCATTGTAAAGTGTTTGTACAATTGTGTATACATCTACTGTGTCCTCTATGTTTCAGGGGACTTGAAAGAAATGCAATCAAGTGCCGGTACATCTGTCACCAGTGTAGGTATGGTATACCTTTTACTATAACATTTTTCTTTATAATTTTATTACAGTTTTTTTATGGCTTACAGACAATGCATATTTATGCATATTAAGGGCATGAAAGAAAGTACAGAAGAATTATAAAAATGCAACAATTTTAAGTAAATCAAGAACATCAAGATAATAGTCTACTTATGAGCATTAACATATAAAACAACAAGTAGACAATTTAGAAACAGTATATAATTACAGAAATAAATACACCAAGGGGTTGTGCTTTTATAAAACTGTATATTAAACTGTATCCACGAGGGGTGGGATAGGGGTGGGAGGAGGTAGGACATTTTGGAACATAGTGACCACATCCGTCCCAATCAGGATTCAGGAGAGGGACCAAACTCAGAATTGTCCCACACATCCCAAATCCTGCTGAACCTGGTCACAGTATCCTCCACCAGGGCTGTCATATGCTTCATTCTGCAGATATAAAAAATTACCTTCAAAAGTTAGTCCTGGGAGGGAGAGGTAGGAGATAGCCAATGCATTGAGATAACTCTCATGGCGGCTAATAAGATGTATGAGACTAATTTGTTAGAAAATTTCCCAATTCCAGGAAATGCAAGGCCCAGGAGGTAATGTTTTACTATAACATTTATATAATCAAAGCATTCTTTTATTCTTATTTGCTTAGGTGTATAGAAACTTTGTGTGTGTCTTTCTCTGTACGATTCTCCCCTTACTTAGCTTAAGCCTTAGTCGCTGGGTTAAAATTTATACTAAAGTGTATAGAAAGGCAAATAAGAATTTGGATGAAAGAATGAGACTGAATCAGGCACCACATCCAAATATTTCAATAGAAAAATTTGAATTTTCTTCTTACCACCCTCAATCCAATGGACAGACTGAGAGGGTTAATCAGGAGTTCGAGGTCTTCCTCCGCACCTTAGTCTCCGCTCATCATGATGACTGGTCCTCTCTATTCCCGTGGGCAGAATTCTCTCACAATAATCATGTTAACACCAGTTCTCAGAAGACCCCCTTTTTTACAATTTATGAAAAACACCCTCAGCTTCCTCTTCCTATGACTTGTTCTCCTGATATTCCAGCTTTGGCTACTATTTAGCAATCATTCAATACCAGTTGGGGTGAGGTTCATGATTCCCTCCGGGCAGTAGCTGATAAGTTTAAAGGTTTTGCTGACCGTCGCAGGCATAAACCGCCTTCTCTACGGATTGGAGACAAGGTCTGCCTTTCCACCAGGAACATCAGACTCCGGGTTCCTTCTTTCATTGGACCGTATTCTATGATTTTTAAGGTTAACCAGGTTTGTTTTAACCTTCAGATCACCAAAAGCCTCAGGATATCGAACTCCTTCCATGTTTCCCTTCTAAAGCCCTTAGAGCCGGTTCACACTGAGGCGACTTGTCAGGCGACTCAAGTCATCTGACAAGTCGTCCCCATGCAGTGCAATGGAACCTTTCTAATAGGAGCGACTCAGGTCGCTCCGACTTAGAAAAAGGTTCCTGCACTATTTTCGGGGCGACCTCAGCGCGACTTGTATTGACTTCTATGGAAAGAAGTCTCCTTGCAAGCCGCGCTGAGGTAGCCTCGAGCGGGGCGACTTGCTTTGCTCCGCTCCAGTGTGAACCCGGGTTAAGTCCTGAATAAGTTCTCTTGTCCTTTCCCTACCGTGGTTCCGGTCTCTGAGGATAATCAGGAGTACGAGGTTAGTCAACTTCTGGATTCTTGCCTCTGTAAAGCAATCCTTCAGTACCTCATGCATTGGAGAGGGTTTGGTCCTGAGGAGAGGTTGTGAATTCCTACATGTCACGCACCTGGTGATGGAGTCTGTCTTGTGCAGGAAGCAACCACTCTTGCGGCCCTGGTTCAAGGGTCCCTGGTAGAGCAGACAGGGAGTCCAGGAGCTCATTGGGGCACGAGGGCTGGACAGGATCCCTGGTGGTGATATGGATGGTCCAGTGAAGCTCGTGCAGATAGTGGATGGTCGTACAGGCCGGGTCGGTAGCAGGCGGGCAATGCGGTACAAAGGGTTCAGGCAGAGGGGTCGTCAGATGCAGGCAGGGTCGACAACAGGCTGGCAGCGAAGTACAAAAGGATCAGGCAGAAGAGTGGTCGTGGGCAAGCTGGGGGTCGGTGCAGGCAGAAATCAACATGGTCAAGGTCAAGCCGGGTCGCAGGATCAGATAAACAGGAAATAAGGTTGTTTAGGAACACTCACACACTGTAGAACGGACAGCACTGACTGCTGGGCGTTGTGAGCTTAAATGGGGCCATTTGGTGGCCGGGAGCGCGCACGTGCAAAAAACGGCAAAAAGTCCTCTTTTCCTAACACTGCATCTACCACAGTAGGCATTATGTCATGAAACCACAGCAAAAATTCATGTCTTATCTGTTGCCTACCTTGCTGCATGTGTCCAGTTAAAAGCTGGGCCTCCCTCACCTGTGTGCTTTTGTAGGCCCTCCTCAGCTGGGCTCCACCCCAGGACCTAATTAGGACCTAATTGGGAACAGGATATAACACCTGGCAGTGCAAGCCTGCATTGCTGATCAACTTTTGATCGAACTCCTATTTGAACTTTTGATCCTATTTGAAACTTTTAATCCTATTGTTTGCTCTGAGTCTTTTTCCGTGTACTGACTATCCCTGCCTGCCTGATACCCCAATCTTCGGTTTGTTCTCTGTTTCTCCTGTCTGCTTGTGGCCCTGATTCTTTGCTATTACCTCTGACTATTCTTTGCTATTCCTGCGCTGCTGCTTCCTCTCTTCCACCTGTAGCCAGCTGAGCGTGAGCTAGGGGACCCCGGGGGCTGCGACCTGGATCCAATTGCACTAGCTCCCTGTGTTTCAGTGTCCGTGCTCCAGGGGCCCCTCTTCCCGTATCAACCGGAACTCATTAGCAGCAGTCAGCTATAGGTCCACAACCTTAGTGGTACACTTCGCAACCCTCGGTGCGATTCACACTCCACCTGAGTTCAGGTGTCGTGACACTGTCCTTGTGCTCTACTTACACAGGTACTGGTTGACGGCCCTCTGCTGCATGTGCAGCCACTACAGCATTGCCTAAGTTGAGCTTAACTTGATGGGCATGTTACAAATCAGGCGATTCACGGACAGGAGAATTGTGAAGACCCGGATCACACATCAGGATCCGTTTCTTCTTATTGCAGCAGTCAGCTACAGGACAGGTTGAGGCTGGAAGGCTGGGCACTGGGACCAGATAGGTTTTGAGGAGGAACTTCCTCCTCCTCTGAATGCCAGAACCTGGGGGAGGGGCAAGCATGTCATTGGTTACTAGGACATAGACGGTCCTCGCAACCATACCCTGTTGGTGAGAACAGTTGGCGGTGGTGGATGCTGTCAGCCACCATACATTCAGAGACAGTTCTGATTGCTGCAAAGCCTGCGCTGTTGCTGAGCGACTCGCTGTGGCAGCAGGGATGCTGACTGGGTATTTGAGCAGGACACTCTGGGGGGAGGGGTTTGGACCAACAACTGGTCATGGCTGCACCCCAGGTGGCAGTGTGTCCAAGGCGGATGCCTAGTTTGCCCAGTGGTAGCATCGGCCCTGAGAACATCCTGTCTTGTTGGGGTTGTTTCTCCCCCTCACTTTCCTCCTCTGCTCTGGCTCTGATCTGGCCCTTAAGTCGCCTCAGCTGGGAAGATGACTGCCAATTTGTTGTTAATCAGTGTTCTCCCCTCTCTGTAGGCTCATGATACTCCCTTCCCCTACCTCAGAACCAACATGAGAATCAAGTAATGGCTGTGCATCATCAAGAAGCAAGTGCCTGACGCTGTGTTCAAATAATTTGGCTGACTCCTCCATGCATAATGCTGGGGCTATGGCAGGAGTAGCTGTGGATAAGGAGGCAAAATAAGCCACTCTGGTAGCTATGGTGGACTGCACACAAGTGTCAGCTTGGGTCATAGAGGATGAGGATGGTTCAGTAAGAAAGTCCACCACCTCCTCTGCATCCTGTGGCTGGATAGCACAGGCAACATCACTGAACAGAGACAAATGTGCCGTGCCTGAGGACTGACCATGTCCACCTTTGCCTGTGGACACATACGCTGCTGGCCTCTGCACAGTGCCATGGGAACGTCTGCCTCTCTTTGCTGGCTTCCCAGACATGATGGGGGGCTTATTACCCAAATTTAATAGAAACTGGGAAATGGATGCACTTTATTGAATGAAAAGTGGTGTCTGGTGCACTTTAAATTGAGGGCTGACAGAAATGTAAAAACTATAAAAAAAATAAAATAAAAATGGTGAACACCACCATTGCAGTCAGAAAAACTGAGGCTGCCAATTAAAAAAAAGGGGGGGGCAGGCAGGGGACAAAAAAAAGACAAAAAAAAACAAAAACAAGCAACAATGGAAAAAAGGGTTTACAACACTGTATACACCATTAAAGTTTTTGTTAAGCCACTTGTATAAAAAGTTACCATCACTCTGTTTTATTACAAGAAGTTGCCCTGTGTTTTAACATATATATATTTCTCTGTATAGATAACACACCTTCTTACTAGGATCAGTTGTCGTTTTTCAGCTTTTCTCTCTCAGCTTAGAATTCCTGAGGGAGGGGCTGAGCACTGCTGCTGAAGTCAGCTGGAGAGAGAGAGCTGTGCTGTGTTATCTATACAGATAAGAATATTTCTGATATAACACTGACACAGGGAACTTCTTCTTCTAATACAGAGGGATAGGAGCTTTTAGAGTTAATTATGAGAGCAGAGAGGAGAAGCTAAGAGAGGAAGAGGGAGGAGGGAGTTGAAGACAGACACACAGGACATAGGAGAGCTGGGAGTGACGTAGCCTGCATAGGCCACGGGGCTCTCAAGATAAGCTATATACAGGGGGGGTCAGTACACAGGGGGGAAGTCATGACCTGGCATTCAGCGGTGTATTTAGGTTTTTGTGCTGCCCTAGGCCTGACTAAACTCATGCACCCCCCCTAATTTAAATATGAACCACCCTTTCCTGTCAAGGCCACACCCCTTCCTGTTTAAGACCCGCCCTGACATTTCCTAGTGGGGACACTAGTTCTGAGGGCCTTGGGGGTATTGGAATGGATTTCCTTAAGAGATTTCCTCACACTTCCTGTTTGACTATGGGGCAGCACAACAACTCATTGGTTGGGGCCTGCCACCTGGGCCCCTTGGAACGCCTGGGTCCCCTACATATGTATGAGCTGTCCACCTCTGATGGCAAGCACAGCCGCTTTATGGGGGTGCCAGACCAGTTTGTCTCCTGGCCCAGTCCACGCAATAAGACTAAAAGTGTAGTGCAAGCTGTCGGGGACTCTTTTCGTGCTACCCCCCTGCAAAGTGCCACCCTAGGCCTGGGCCTTGTTGGCCTAGGCCAAGATACAGCGTTGCTGGCATTATCAAACAGGTATTTTAGGGGATGCAGAGGGATAATTTAAAAAGCAAAAAGCACCATGCTGCTAATTGCACATTAAAAAGACAGAAGCAGCTTTTTTTTTTTTGGGGGGGGGGGGGGGTTAACAAACGCTTTAAATGTTATGTAATGCTGTGTTAAACACTGCATTACACTGACACACTACACTGACACTACACTATAGTCAGTACTCTACACTCAGAGTCACAACACGTGGACACACTAACTGCTAGTAGCAAACTAATCCCTGCTCTATCTCCATTCCAACACAATGCAAAAGCTTCCTGTGGGAAGGAACCTTTTATAGTGTAGGGTGGGACTATGAGCACTGAGCCATGATTGGACAAAGTCATCATCACTTTGTCCAATCAGGGCTCTGACAGTGCTCAGTGCCCTAATTAGCAAACCCTTGCACTTGATCAGCAGTCAGGTGCATTGCTTCATCCAATTAGGGCCCTAGAATGCACTCGGAAGAGCGCAGTGCATTGTGGGGCGCTTGGTGGGCGAACATCTCACAAGCACCGAGCAAATTTGGGTGTTCACCAAACAAACAGGCGATGTTCGGGCGGAACTTTTCCTTGGCCCGAACTATTCACCCAACTCTATTCACAAGGTAATGATAAGGAACGACAAGGGGAAGTGATCCTTCGAGCAGTAGAATGACACAGTTATGAGGAGAGGTCCACAAGGCCAAAGTTAGGACCGGCAAGGGAAGACAGGTCCTCAGGGTGGCACAGAAAGAGTTAGGCATCCATGGAGAGGAAATCTAGCCCAGCACAATAGGAAAAAGTCCACAGGGCCACAATTAGGGCAAGGGGAAAACAGGCCCTCAGAATGGTGATATATAGCACAGCACAGATAAACAGTTCTTGGAGTAGCAATGGGCACGGAATAGATAGACAGTTCACGGGTAGCAGTGGGCACAGCTCAAATAAACGGTCCACAGGTATTTATATGGCACAGAAATGGGAGATAATCTTCAGGACAGTGGCAAGGGGTAATAGTCCATGGAGCATGGATATAGCACAGCAAATGGGAAACAAATGGGAAACAGTTCACAAGGAATTAATAAGACACAGTCAGGGGGAATGTTCCTCAGAACAGTAACAGCAGGGGCGATAAGGGGCAGAAGGGTTCAAAGACTCACGCTGCGTAAGTCCAACCATCCAGGGTAGTGGATGTGTTGGTCTTGGCATCAGGGGATCCAGGCAGGACAATCCAGAAAGGGCTCTGTGCTCACAGCACAGAGAGCAGACAGGGCAATCGAAGAGGGCTCTGGGCCCACAGCAGAGAGAGCAGACAGGGAAATCAGAGGAGGGCTCTGGGCCCACAGCAGAGAGAGCAGACAGAGCAATCTGAGAAGGGCTCTGGGCCCACAGCAGAGAGAGCAGACAGTGCAATCAGAGGAGGGCTCTGGGCCCACAGCAGAGAGAGCAGACAGGGCAATCTGAGAAGGGCTCTGGGCCCACAGCAGAGAGAGCAGATAGGGAAATCAGAGGAGGGTTCTGGGCCCACAGCAGAGAGAGCAGACAGGGCATTCTGAGAAGGGCTATGGGCCCACAGCAGAGGGAGCAGATAGGGAAATCAGAGGAGGTCTCTGGGCCCACAGCAGAGAGAGCAGACAGGGCAATCTGAGAAGGGCTCTGGGCCCACAGCAGAGAGAGCAGACAGGGCATTCTGAGAAGGGCTCTGGGCCCACAGCAGAGAGAGCAGATAGGGAAATCAGAGGAGGGCTCTGGGCCCACAGCAGAGAAAGCAGACAGGGCAATCTGAGAAGGGCTCTGGGCCAACAGCAGAGAGAGCAGACAGGGCAATCTGAGAAGGGCCCTGGGCCCACAGCAGAGAGAGCAGACAGGGCACACAACAATTCTGGGTCCTAACAGGTTCTGGCAGAAAGTGGCTACCACAAAAAAGGTTCTACAAAGTGGCAAAAGGCAAAAAAGGGGATGTCTGGAAAGCAGCACAGACAACACAGAACTATATGTTCCAGCAGTCCCAGGATTCAGGAAGTAGCACACGGTCCCTACTGATCTATCAGAGTCCAGAAGTTCTAAACACCTTTTAGTCTCCTTCCAGTTGAACAGGCAGACAAAAATTCTCCTGTGTCCATCACTGCGGAAAGCTCAGAAAACGACTGACACTTTCTGCCAGCATAGGGAAATTAGATTGTACTTTGAATTCAGCTAAGACTAGCATACAAGACCCGGTGCCGGAACATTCAGCTTCTCCAGCTACAGGACACCATGCTGCCTTTGCTTCCTGCAGAGACCAACCTCATCTCCCACCCCCTGTGGGGAACAGGAGCTCATAGTCTAATGAAGCAGACAAGCTGACTGCTTTACACACTGTTGATTTCAAGAAAGCAACACAAAAAAATAATATTTTTTCCCTCAGCTACATAGGCAACATAACATATTAGATCAAAATATTATCACAGAACAAGAATCCAAGAACAAATTCAGGAGGGTGGCAATACTTGGCATAACGGTGTATTTTATACTTACAGGTTGCTCTTCATCAATGAAGCATGATGTAAATAAACATTGTGAAAAACTCATCCAAAAAGTGACCAATGTGAAACAAGTTCTAGATAAACTCAAAGAATTGGATCTCCTGGACGACGAAAAATATGATATTGTGAGCTGTAAGGAAACATCCCAGGACCAGATGAGAGAGCTCTTCAGGTTTGTCAGAGGTTGGGGCAATGATGGCAAGGACAAGCTACTCGATGTTCTAAAGAAGACCAACAAGCCACTGATTAACAGTTTAAAAATCTAATGAATTTGAGGAAAATTTCCAGAATTTTTTTTTTCATTCTAGTTTTGTGGATGGAACCATGCACATCATTTTCTTGTTAAGTCCAGGCCAACTCTGCCTCCAGATCAGCTGGTTTATAGCAAGGATCCACTCATACAGATGCTCAGACTTGTTGGCCATCATCAGTGCAGCCCATGGAAACCATGACTCCTGGAGTACTGCTTTGGGAACAACGCTACAGTATAATTAGACAGTTTATGATCAGTTAGACAAATGAACCTAAACTTCCCTCACTATACCAGTGCACAGCATAGTAAAGTCTTTTTTAGAAAAAAGAGATTCTCTCAATGTGTGGATGTAGAATTGACTTTAAGGCAAAAAAGGATTCTCAACGTTCAATCTGCTATCCTACCTGGGGAATAAACCCTTTCATTTTTTGGATATTAAATTGTATTTCAAGGATTTCTGTAACATCAGAATGGTTCTAATATAGAGTCTGTGCCTGTAATAAAGTAGAACTTTAGTCAGAAAATTAAGTCCTGCTAGATGACCTCAGGCTGTCCCCTTTGCAGGTATAGATATGTAAAACATTAAAAAAAAGTGTCTATACAGTTTAATATCCAGTAATGCAATGTCTTAACCTGCTCTGCACACGCTCAGTTGCTCTCTATTTTCAGGAACTGTGCCAAACTTGTAGAGGTTGATCTGCTCTGCACATGCTCAGTTGCTCTCAATTTTTAGGAACTGTGCCGAATTTTCTAGAGGCCGATCTGCTGCCAGCCAAAATATTTAGTGCTGCTCAGGGGCTCTGGGCTACGGCAAAATGGCCGCCTCCAGCAAGAAGAGACGGGAACAATGCTGGAGGCAATTTACAGCACACACCAATTTCGGTGGCATAATTATTAATGTAGAATTGTAAAACACAAAGTGTAGCGCTAAAAATCAGATAAAACTAAACAACCACTGGTTAGTGCCCAGTGCCTGTAATATGATGAGTGTAACATAAATAATCAAACATATGAGTCCATAAAAAATGTATATGCAAAAAAACACCATGTGGTGTAGCTGAAGTGAAAGTCCATGAACTATAGTGACTTCAACCGCTAGAGCACAAAATGGTGACTGTTACTTCGCATAGGACATGACACACCAGCATGCTTAGTGCACCTCCACCATATATATGAGGGTACTCTTACCAGAGATAAGAGAATCAAGTGCCCCAAACGTAATCAACCCAGGTAGTCAGGTGGGCTTCAGCGTGTTATCCGTGGAAATCCCAAATCCAGCCTTATTGGAGATGCCTCCTCCGCAAGCAGGTATCAAGGAATGAGGTAGCTGCAAACAGGTCTCAAGAACCTCTACCAACCACGTATGCCGATGTGCCTCAACAGGATAAAAAGTCTACATAGCATAATACTGTTGACCAGTAGGGTATTTATTAAAAGAATCACACTTACATTGTAAAAACAGTAACCAAACGATATGGAATTCCAATCAAAAGAGTATGGAGCGTAGTGCTAGATGAACAGGTACACCTCATCCGACGCGTTTCGTCCGCCAGAACTTCAACAGAATGTATGTAGAATGTATGTTCCTTGCTAAAGAACATTATTTGTTATCAAGTTGTTATGTGTAAAGTTCCGCTTAAGTTACGAAACATTTTCAACATTACAGAACAAGTACAAGTCCAGTTGAATGTGACCAACTACTAGATATTATATATATACACAGTATATATAGTGACAATTTAATTCCCGGAGCGCCCATTACATAGCATCACACAGCCATTTCCCACTCAAGCGTGTTCTGACTTGCATTCGCCTGGGTTGCAGACCAGTAGTCACAGTCTTTATGGAGTAGTAGAAGAAATAATATGTGTGTGCATTGTGCTGGAATCTGAAACATCAAGTTTTGCATGAAAATATGATAACACAAGTGGGCAGGACAAAAACGCAAAGGATTGATGAAAATATGGACAGAGTGCAAAGCCTTGTACCCTCACATCAAAGATTGAGCATGCAAATTATGGCAAAAGAATTGAGCATGAACAAGGAAACCGTGTGGCAGATTCTGACGGAGGATTTGGAAATGGGGTTCATGTTATTGATGCCATTCTACCTACTCCACAAGTTTGACGCCTCACAAGATGTATGCCTTGGTATGACCTATGTCCAAATCCTGCTGCCTCTACCTTGGCATAATCTGCAACATATATCCCTTCCCAACTTTCGAGACCTTTGAAGGTCTGTACCCTTATAACCTCTATTTCTGCACCACAATCCCATTATGCTTTCACATCTACAATCTACCATAAGTGCTGCTGTAAGACTTCTCCATCTCTCCCACCACTGATCATCTGCTCTCCTCTCTCTGCCAGTTACTTTACTGCCTTCTAATCAATTCAAGAATCTCATTCAAGTTACTACCATGCCTTGCCTTCAAAACTATTTCAAAACTCATCCCACCCCTATATTTCTGACCTCATACATTAATATTCCTCAGACCTCCCTCCCTTTTCCTCCACTGACCTACAGTATGTATAGCCAAAAGTTTTTTTTATGGTTTTGGATAGAATAGCAAATATTTTGAAAGTGAAAACCCCTGCCAGTATATTGTTTTCTTATCCATTGGTGAGATTTCAAATCACCGTCTGTCCTGGAGATGCAATGGGAAGTGAGTGGAATTCTTCTCTTGGACAATTGTGACCAGAACAGGTGCCCCCATTGGAAGAATTCTACTTTGACCATCTATACAACCCCTTAACCATTGTATCTAAAGATAACTTAACCTCGTCTATTATATTTTAAGTTCCAGACAAGGTCTTCTTTTATTCCTGTTTTATGTTTTTAGACTTATATCTGTTTTTTGTAATTTGCACCCTTTATGCTTGTGTAATGTGCATACCATGCATTTGTGTAATGAATACTGTAATTGTACAGTAAAGAAGGAATTTAATACTCATTTTCCCCTCTGCCAACACCACTAATCTCTATAGTAATGAAGAGGACCCACTGGGTGAAGATCCCACAGAATCTGACACTTCCGGGTGTGTTGATTTCCTGCCCCCCCCCCCTACTGCTCCCAGTGGTTCAGTCCCTCCATCATTACTGTATCCTGTAGTGCAGTGGGAGCGGGAGGGAGAAACCACATCACCCAGCAGGGGACCAGGGAAATGTCAGATTCTGTAGAATCTTCAGTCTGTAGAGATCGGTGGATATTCCATATCTTCTCTGCAGGGAGCCCTTCATTGTACAGATTTATATGGGGGTCAGAATAGTTTTAATAATGTAGTTAGGGAACTTAGACCAGCCTTTCTCAACCTTTTCAACACAGAGGAACTTTTGAAATAATTCTCCGGTCTCGGGGAGCCCCTTGCTAAAAATTAAAAGTCTACAACTCATGATACATTAGTATGATGGTCAATGGGAAGAATGCTCCTCACGCTTGTGGTCAATGGGAAGAATGCTCCTTACACTTGTGGTCAATGGGAAGAATGCTCCTTACACTTGTGGTCATGGGAAGAATGCTCCTTACACTTGTGGTCAATGGGAAGAATGCTCCTCACACTTGTGGTCAATGAGAAGAATGCTCCTTACACTTGTGGTCAATGGGAAGAACTCTCCTTACACTTGTGGTCAATGGGAAGAATGCTTCTTACACTTGTGGTCAATGGGAAGAATGCTCCTCACACTTGTGGTCAATGGGAAGAATGCTCCTTACACTTGTGGTCAATGGGAAGAATGCTCCTTATACTTGTGGTCAATGGGAAGAATGCTCCTCACACTTGTGGTCATTGGGAAGAATGCTCCTTACACTTGTGGTCAATGGGAAGAATGCTCCTTACACTTGTGGTCAATGGGAAGAA
>BLSH010116173.1:0-10879 GCA_018402905.1 Glandirana rugosa
GTTTTTGATATGCGGTGTAAGTCCTGGAGACCAGGCAAGCTATTCAGTCATGACAGGACACATCGGTGCCTGTATTCCAGTACTGTCGCATGACCCCAGGGCTAAATCTGAAGGTAACACGTGTGACCCAAGCGTTGGGGTATCTACTGTCTTGAGGGACTCGAAGTGGCAAATGTGCTACATCCCAGGGAATCCGGCCAGCAGGACACCCAGCCAGTCGTCTGACCCCGGCAGTGGGACATTCAGCCAGTTGCATGATCCAGGTGGGGGGAAACGTTACCTTCCGACAGATCTTGGCTGTAGGACACCTCGTTGGAGAACCAGGACTTCTTTAGTTTTCAAGGAACTCCTTCGGTGGACTCGCGTAGCAGAGGACTTCTTCTTATGGACTAGATATTATGTTCGTTCCCAAGGATGTTGTATCCTAAAGTTATCTCGGGGTTTTAAGTTGACCGACAGTATTTTTGGTCAATGGATTTTGACAACCCAGCGTGGTCTCAAAAGTTGGGGTGTCTCCCTATGCATATGCTTGCCGTGTTGCAATACTTCCTAAGTGGAGTCTTTCCCTTTTTTCAGCAGAGGTTAAATCACCTCTGTTGTAGAGTCTCTTTGTTCCATTGAGACCTAGGGTCTTTAGTAATGTGGTCCGGGTTAATGGTTGTCTTTTCCGAGATAACATGGAGTTTTAGGTCCAGAGCCATTGAGGGTTGTCATGGGGGAGATCAGTTCACTAAGAAAACCAGGTGTCCGGTCAGAGTGGCAGGTTTGATCTCTATGATGTCTCCTGTGGTGTCGGGTAACGGATCTTCTTTGGTTCAAGAGAGTGGGAGTAGAAGATTTGTCCAAGGATTTGTCTATGACCTCAGCCCCATTGAGAGGCTTGGTTGGTGAGGAATCTAAGTCTGCAGGTGGATCTGTATCATGTTGTCGTGGCTTCAATGGATAGTGATCTCAAAAGTGATATGTTGGCTTAGCCAGGTTGTTTATGGAGCCTTTGATTGGCCGTCAGAGCTAAGCGTGGCAAATTAACATTTGTTGAATAAGAGATCCGAGTCCCTCACCAAGTATTACTGTCTGATCGGTATTAACCATGGGATTACTAATTGTGGGGTAGGTCATCATCTTTTGTTAGTACAGTTTGATAGTAAGTATCCAAGGTTAAAATGATCACTAAATGAACATAAAGGTAAGAGAAGAAAAAAAAAAAAAAGTAGTGGTCATGGCATCCTTATTGTTAGCGGTCCCGTTGGGCTCTGCGTGGTTGAGGAGCTTTGGTGGGACTGGATGTCTGAGGTGGTCCACGTATGGGATGATTTAGCCCCTCATTGGAATCAGAGCATTGTCTTCTGTTGCGGTGTTGAGTTGTATCCATGGGTTCCTGTCTTTGTTTAGCTGGCTTGCAAGGGGTTGGGCGGAATTCCGCGTACCAGTCAGGTACTTCTATCAGGGGGATATTGAGGGTTTCACAGAAATGCCTTAGGTCTTCCGGGATTCTGAGATGTGCGGTGCGACCTTGTGAGGTAGCAGTGAGGCAAAAGGGAAATTTCCATTTGTAATGGATATCTCGTGCACGTAGTTCTTCCAGTAGAGGACGGAGCTCTCTGCGCCTCTGCAATGTGATATGGGAGAGGTCTTGGTAGATGTTGATGGATGAGCCATTATGTGTAAGTTGTGTTTTGTTGCGGGCTTTCCTCAGGATTTCTTCCTTCAGTTGGAAGTCAATTATACAGCATATCACATCTCTGGGGGGGTCTGTCTCTCTGCCTTTAGGTCTCAGGGAGCGATGGATGCGTTCCATCCCAATGGGGGTGGTGGAGGGTCTGTCAAGTAAGTTGTTGAAGATGGTAGTTACTGTTTCTTGTAATTGGTCTGGTTTGGTTGTTTCTTGGATACCCCTGAAACGAAGGTTATGACGCCTGCCTCTGTTGTCAAGATCTTCCAGGTGGCGGTTAAAATCTCTCATTTGTAAGTTGTGGGTATAAAGAGTGTGGTGCATGTGGCGTATTGCCACATTGTGCTGGGAGGTCACACTCTCCATTTCCTGAACTCTGCCCGTAATCGCTTGTATGTCTAGGCGGAGCCCCATAATGGCGGCTGTCAGTGTTTCTTTAATGTCCGTTGCCACCGAGTGAAGGTCGTGCAAGCTTGGTTGTACTTGAGGGGTTAGGGCGATCCCTCCTGTTGCTTGGGGAATGCCCGGGTTGGTGGTGGATGGTTGTGACAAGTTATGAGTATGCCCTGTGCCATTTGTTTGCATTCTGAGAAGTTCGGGGGTTTGTTGGCTCAAATTTTCTAATGTGCCTCTGGGGGAGCGGGGGGAGCGGGATCTGGTAGCAGAGGAATCGCGGGATGCCGTCCCCATAGTTGCCAGCCGATCTTTAATCAGAGAGTGAATAGAGCAATAACAGTCCTAGTGGTAATGAAAGAACCTCCTTTTTAATTGGTATAGTCCCTCAGTCTGCGGGTGGTGTGTAATTAGTTAGCCATCAGGTCTTCTGGTACTGTTTTACCATGGGGGGAATGCAATAGACCGTTTGTCTTGCAGTGAGTAGCAGGGTGTAGCAAGATGGTCGCCGGCACCGCAAGTAGGCCGAAGCCGCGGCCTAGATTTTGGATGATTTTCTATAGGCTGGCAGGTGTAGCGAGATGGCCGCCGGAACCGCGAGTAGGCCAAAGCCGGGGGCTAGATTTCTGGATGGTCTGCCATTTAGGTATCGCGGCCGTCAGGTGGGCGGTAAGGCTCTCACTGCTGTTTATTGGGGCTAATTGTGGCCGTGGGGGCTAGGATGGGTAGGTGTTGGTGTGGTCTTTCAGGTGTACTGGCCGCAATCTCCGTCTAAAACAAAAAAAAAATGGTTCTGACTGTAGCTAGGCTTAAATTTGAATGAAAAATAGAGGTACAGAGATACTGTAAGTGCTGAAGTCCTGAAACAGTGTGAAAAAAATGCAACCTATGAGTTACCATTTCGTAAGGAAGTGTTTAAGGCTAACCATAGATGATTCCAAGTGTTGATTGAAAAAAAAAAAATCATATTCCCCTACCCGCACAAGTGAGGTGGACGGAGGAATCTTCCCTACTGCGCTATTGTACTTAGACAGTGGGGATTCCTCCGCTGTCAGAGTGCACTAATCAGTGCTGCAGTCAATTGGCTGCAGCCACTGATTGAATGAAAGTTTATCATCAGTCCCAATTGACATAAGTTGATTGTTACAATGACCATAGAGCGGAGTGGAAACGGCCATAGATGGATCTAAATTCAGCTGCATCACCCAGCTTTGGAGACCTCTTACATGTAGAAGGCTGCCCAGAAGTCACTGAATGAGACTTCCAGGACTCAATGAAAGACGTTGCCCTGGGAAGACTTAGAAAGATTAAGAGAGGTTAAGAGTGAAATTTCTGGGGGGGGGGGGGGGTTGGGATACGGGTTGGGATACTGCCTTGCAATTATTGAGAGACATTTGGGTTTAAAAAAATTGTGCAAATATTGAGTTAAATTATCAGGCCATGTGCACAGCATCTACACATGATTGGGTATGACAAATGAACAAGAATTTTCTTTTCACGTGCAAAAAAGGGAGAAAGGCTGGTGGCATGCAAGTTGGCTAAAACATTGTATTATTATAGCATGTGAACAACAGTCAAAAAAAACAATGCATTTTGGCCATCAGGTCTTAAACATAGCTAATTTTTTCCCTTTTTTGCATGGATTACATGGAAGTTTGTAGAGACTTCACAGGCTGTGTTCTTGAGGCTCACCAGGCATTGCACAGGAGGTAGTAGCTCAGATGCACCTATTCCATTTCTGTTCACCTGATTGGATAATTAATCACTTCAGCCCCGGAAGGATGATTTACCGCCTTCCTGACCAGAGCACTTTTTTGCGAATTCGGCACTGCATCACTTTAACCGACAATTGCACGGTTGTGCGACGTTATACCCAAACAAAATTGATGTCTTTTTTTCCCGACAAATAGAGCTTTTATTTAGTGGTATTTGATTACCTCTGCAGTTTTTATCTCTTGCGCTATAAAGAAAAAAAGAACAACAATTTTGAAAAAAAAAAACAATATTTTTTACTTTTTGCTATAATACATATCAAAAAAATATAAAAAAACAAATGTATTCATCAGTTTAGGCCAAAATGCATTCTTCTATATATTTTTGGTAAATACAATTGTAAAAAGCTTTTAGTGATTAGTTTGCGCAAAAGTTATCGCGTCTACAAACTATGAGAATTGATTTATGGCCTTTTTATTATTTTTTTTTTTTACTGGTAATGACGGCGATCTGTGACTTTTATCGGGACTGCAATATTGCGGTGGACAGATTGGACGATTTTGACACTTTTTTGGGACCATTGACACTTACACAGCGATCAGATCTAAAAGTAGCCACTGATTACTGTATAAATGGCAGGGAAAGGGTTAACACTAAGGGGGCAATCAAGGGGTTAAGTGTGTTCCATCAGCGTATTCTAACTGTTTAGGGGCTGGGCTGGCAGAGACATAACAGATCTCACTGATCCCGATTACAGGGAACAGTAGATCTCTGTCATGTTCCTTGACAGAACGGGGGACCGCAATGTTTACATCGGTGGTTCCCTGTTCTTCCTCTGTATTAGGTGATCACGGGTCACCAGCGGACACAGAGTCTGCCTGACCCACAGCCACACTCACGCAGCGTGCGGCGGGCAAAAGAACGCGCCGCCCACTAGCTATGGCTGCCACTTTGCAGTAGTTAAAGTATGCAACATGGTCGGGAAGAGGTTAAAGTGAATATTCACACACATTTTGAGTGAATATACTCAACTCTTTTAATAAATCAGTCTAACTGCCCTAGAGAATCTCAGAGATAGAAGGAGACACTGTCACAAAGAAAGAGTGATCATTGTTTTACTTACTAACCCATTCAGAGACTTGATCATACAGTATAAGCAGGAATATCAGTTTCAGGGGACATATCTCTGTAATCAGCCTTGAAAGCAAAGATTTAGAATTAAAAAAGGAGGATTGGGGTTCCCAAGGGGGGCTGTAATGGTGCCAGGCAGACAAAGAAATTAATTTGCCCAAGTTATAAAATCATCAATTTTATTTGTATCATTAAAAGAGTACTTCATATTGTACACAGAAATACATTAAAAGAGGACCAGGGGTCCTATGTGGTAAACAGGAACATAAATGCGGGTTATTTGCGGATGATATCCTAGTGTTCATAACGTCTCCATTGCGTTCGCTTCCCTCCCTCTGCAGGCTTCTCAATAACTTCTCCGAAATCTCAGGCCTTCGGGTTAACTTTGCTAAGTCTCAAGCACTAAACGTCTCCCTTCCCTCAGAGGATGTCTCCAACCTTAAATCAAACTTTAAATTTAAATGGAGTGACTCGTCAATATCTTACTTAGGGATTAATCTCACTTCCAAATATGAAATTCTTTATAGTGCAAATTACCCCCCCTTTTCCGCAAACTTGAAGCAGATCTCAAAACGTGGTCTAAGCTGAATATCTCTTGGTTAGGAAGAATCACTTCGGTAAAAATGACTTTACTCCCTAGGCTCCTATATCTCTTCCGCTCACTGCCGGTCCCAATCCATAGAGACCACATCTCGTCGCTTCAGAGTAAGATCCTTAAATTCATTTGGGGTACTGCTGGATATAGGATTCCCCAGCAAACCCTATTCCTTCATAGACGTATAGGAGGTGTGGGTCTTCCTCAATTGGAAAAATATTTTCAAGCGGCCAGGCTTTCCCAATTATCCTCCATATATTTCACACAGGAGAAACAGGATTGGGTGCGGATAGAAAGAGAGGCTATCCCCCGCCATACCCTGGATTTCATCCTGTGGTGTCCTCCTAAAGAAAGACCACCTATCTTAGCCCCTACTCTTTCCAATGAATTAGCCCTCTGGGATAAAATCAAATGCAACGTCTCTTTGGTCTCTCCTATCAGACCATTAGCTCATCTATTCAATAACCCTGAGTTTCCCCCGGGATTAAACATCAAAGCATTTCAGTGGTGGCTCAACAAAGGCTTGTTCCGCATAGGTCACTTTTTCACAACTACTGGTCCGCTCACGTTTAAATATTGTGTAGAAACCTTGGAACTTCCGAATTCAGAACATTTCAGATTCCACCAAATATCGAACTTCCTTCATAAAATATGGTCAGAGAAGCCTCTTCCACCTAGTTTAACATCCTATGAACAGTGCTGTGGTCAGCCATCATTACAAAAAGGGGGCATTTCACTTATTTACGAAGCTCTTACGCAACCTACTAGGAAAGCATCTTATATGACCAACTGGGAGTTGGATTTGCAATTTGAATGGGATCTGGACAAATGGCAAACAGCCTGCTCTAGATCCTACAAGGGCATACTTAATACCAGTATCATGGAAGCCAGTTTAAAAGTAATGATGAGATGGTATCTCACACCGGTTAGACTTCACAGGTTTATTCCAAATTATGACCCTTGCTGCTTTAGAGGTTGCAAGCTTCAAGGCACGTTTGCTCACATTTGGTGGGAGTGTCCAAGAATACATCCATATTGGACCAAAATTTTCCGTATTATCCATAAGGTCACAGGCAACAAGCTTCCAAGGACTCCAACTATTGCTCTTTTAAATGACCATATCCCTAATTCCACTAAAGCTAACAGAAAATTAATTCAATTCATACTGTTAGGTGCTAAAATTACGTTTGCAAGAGCCTGGAAGCTAGAACGGGTCTCCTCGAAGGCAGCCATCCGGAAAATTTCATGGCTTATGACTCAGGAGAGACTAGCCAGTATCCTTCTGGACAATCTTCATAAATTTGAGATGGTCTGGGAGCCGTGGGCTAAGTTTGTAGGCATCTCTCTAATTCCTGGCCTCTAGTGCTCCCAGTCTGCTTGTTCACAGTATAGAGACACACTCACCTGCTCGGCCTCACTCTCTCTGCCTCTAATTTCTTTCTTCTTATTTTCTTCTTCTCTCTCTCTTTCGTACCTATACACTGACCTTTTGATATAGATGTTCCTTTATTAATACACGGGGCTTCATTGAGCCCGGAAGGATCCCTTCCCCAAAACTTGATCTCAATATGTTCTGCCGTTTCAATGTTTAGTTTATGTTACAGTTTATCTATTTTTGGGCAGGGAATCAACTGACCTCCGTGGGGGGACTTGGAGGGGGGGGACCATTTTTCCGACACAGTTAGTCCCCATGTGGGTATCGGGGGGATGGCCCAGCCTCTGGGTTCCTCCGTGCGAGGCTCACTACAAAAGAGGCCAGTGAGGCCTACCCTCACTTAGAGGTCTGATTTTGGGTCTGACATTAGACCACAAAATATCCCTTCAAGGGCAGTCTTATACTCCATCCAGATTCTCCTCCCATGTTAATGTTTTGTTTAATTCCAACAGGGTGGTCAGGAATCCTGGCTCCCTAGCAATAGTAGCCTCTTTGGGAATTTGGGATTTGATCTCATCTAGCTAAAGTCCTAGTTTTTGTATACTCAAAACAAATCATACCCCATGTCCAAGTTTTTTTTGTGATACTAATGTTTCATTGTACAAGCATCATATATGTCAATTGTTTAATGTGAATGTGGACATCTCCTTGTTGTCTATTAAAACTTTAATAAAAATCTATTGAAATAAAAAGAGGACCAAATACAGGTATGTTGGTTATTCAAAGCTGGATAGGTGGTGTATGAGCTGTAAATATGTCTCCCAACATGTTTCACCATCAATATGGCTTCCTCAGGGGATTCAATAGACCACCGATCAGAACTTAATGCAGAAGAAAAGAAAAAATACAGATTTTATACACATAGACCAGTATCATATACTGTATAGTATAAGATTAACACATCAGCACACAATGATTTATTTTGCAAAGATTTAGAATCTTTCCCTGTACAAATCTGCACACAATTGGCATGCCACCACATTATCACTAATACCTAAATAGCTAAAAGTACAAATCAAAGCACAAAAATAAAGCATTTTAAATGCTTACTTGCAGTGTTTTACTTTTATAAAAATCTTTTTTATTCACTTGCAATGTGCCTTTAAACGTTCTAGGAAAATGTAATAGTCTACTCCCTTGTATGTCATAAACTTCTATTTTTTATTTTTTTTTTTCTTCTCTGGGTCCTTTGCTAAAAACCTTTTATATATACAGTGAATGGTGGAAGAAAAAGGAATACTTTACAGTGAATTAAGTGACAGCTCTGAGTATACTGGAATTGCTGACATCACATTCAAGATAGCAGTGTCCAGTAGCAGTCTCAGGGCTTTTGGATGTCTAAACTTTTGGAGCTTACAGATAAATAACACAGCTAAAATATGTTGAATATACAAATAATTGTATGGATAGACTTGTGTTAAAATGTATGGCCTAATGTCTTCAAATTGATGTGAGTCTCTCCCTAAACATGTATGGTCCTACCAGACAGATCTTCCTTCAGACACTATAGCAGCCACATGAACTGCTAAAGTTGCAGTTATGGCCTTGATCATTTGGAGAACCCCCTATAACTATTTATTTGTGAAACTATATTGTCCAGTCCAACACTGGAAAGACTCCTTTGTGTTAGTTCACAAAGTGACCTGATTTAATATAAAACGGGTAAAAAAAATGGCACAAAACTATTCTAAATGTGACCATTTCACAACAAAGTAAAAAAGTTAAAATTATTTACAGAGACTGGGAACTTTGAAACTTGTAAGTGCAGCAGGGTTGCCAACTGTCAGTAAATTCATGGACAGTTTGTGAAATCTATTTACGGACAGATGTAAAAATCATGGATTTTACAAATGGTCAGTGAATTTACTGATAGTTGGCAACTCTAACGTGCAGTCAGAGGAAGGAACACTTCAAACATGCTGATACAGCAAGGCTTCCCTCAATAAGCACATAAGAGTAGCTCAAACCATAGAAGGAAAGAAAGGAGCACCAGACCAAAACTAGATGAAATAGTTCAATATAATGTTAGTGAATAAGTCCAATATAATTTTGGTAAATAAGTCAGATAAAAACAAAAAAATGTGCTTTAGAAGAAACATCCCCTTTTATCAGGGCTACAAGAATAAATGTAAAACATAAGCATAATATTTAAATATGCAGGTATATCAGTGCGCATGCGCGAGGCTCGGTGATGGACGCCTAACACCAGAGCTCCGCGCCTTTCCAGCAGCCAGCGTTCCCTGCAGCGTTCCGACCGGGAGCAGCTTCCCATCTGCGCCTCAACATCCTCACCCCCACACCAAGGACCATCACGGGAGGGTCCGGGGACATTTTGGGAGAAGGAACAGTGCCGGAGACCGAAGTAGGACATCGAGGCCGCGGCTCCTACGATGGCGGCGGTAAGGTGCTAACGCCCCACACTCATTCAATCTGACTCGCAGAAGTCTCCTCGGATCAAGCCCTCCCAGGGTTCCTTATCACCCTAAGCTCCCTATAGCACGGACCCCCTGACAGTGTGACTCCCTCAGACGCTACCTCATCTGATGCGGCCTTTCCTCACAGACTCCCCCATTCCCAGCCGGGTCCTGCCTGCCGGTCAGAAGGGCCTACAGCATTCAGCTCTGGACTGGGAGCTACAGTAATCCTAAGTGACTGAATACTTGAGAGCTTTGGTCCCGAACTACCGGACTCACTGGGAGACAGCTCATTTTTATTCCCGGATCTCCTGGCACTCTCTCCCCTTGCATCATTTGACCTAGCGGGCTCATTTCCCTGCAGACAGCATTTATTGTTCCCTTTCCTCCTCTCCGGCCTCCATAGCCTGCCAGAGCATACACAAGAGCCCCCGCAGCAACGGGGGAGTAAATCAGCCCCTTTCTCACAGCACTGTAGTGCCTCTGATTTTACACACCGCATGTGGGCCAAAACTGTCAAGCGAAACCTGCAATCTCAATACGGTCAGACTCCTCCTAACAACATGCCCTTAGATCAACAAGCCTCTGAGGGGGGACCCTCAGAGTATCCTGGCTCCCCAGTGTGGGATGACACATCTCATCATACCCCCGTAGGGGGCGACGTGGATCCCTCCATGCCTCCTTCACCAGCATCCACTGTCTCCCTGCTGAACCACACCATTGAAGAGATTCTTCAGTCTCCTAGCTCGGAGCAAACCACTCATGCCCTGCACCCTAGGGGCATAGACCCTCATCCTTCCCAGGCTCAAGACATGTCTCTCATGTTCCAGAAGTTTGCGGCACTTCTTGACAGAGGCCTGGCCCAGACAGCAACTAGGATAACATCAGAGATCAAATCAGACCTTCATATGTTAGGGACCCGCATAGAGGAAATGGAAACAAAAGTGGACTCTACTGTCACCCGAGTCAATCAGAACTCTAACATCATCCAGGAACTTCACACTCACCTGGAGGGGGCGCTAGCGAAGATTGATGATCTAGAGAATAGGTCGAGGAGGCTCAACTTTAGAATACAAGGTCTACCTGAGGAAGTCAAAAATATTCACGAAGCGGTTCACACCCTAATGAAATCTCTCATACCGGACATTCGTCCTCACAAGATGGAGCTAGACCGGGCCCACAGGGCAGAGCAGTACTAGAGGAGAAATCACGACATTATCACCCCAAAATGGTGATACAGAGAGCCCTCCGGTAGGCTCGCTTCCCCCGGGTCCCGGGACACCCGGGCCAGATCGAGGTAGAACACTCCTGCTTACAGGCCATACTCTCTAAAGTAATCCCACACTTGGCGAAGCACTTATAAAAACTGAAGGAGTCCATCTGGAGCATAAGATTTCAACTCGGAGGAGCTGGATAAGAGATCTAGTAGTTAGAAGCGATCGCGGGGGAGGTCCGCTCACACTTCAAGGACCTACTACAATCTCAAGACTAACTGAGCCCACTGTCATCTCAGGTGAAAACAAAGG
>BLSH010116203.1:4283-14686 GCA_018402905.1 Glandirana rugosa
ACATTAAATCGTTTTTCATTCTGTAAACCCAAAAAAACGTTTTAACAACGAGAAGAAAACAAATATCGCCGCGCCGCTATAAACAAAAGAAGAGCAACAATTTTGCAAAAAAACCCAAATGTCTTACTTTTTGCTAAATTACAAATCCAAAAAAAAAAATATAAAAAAAAATTTTTTCACCGTTTTTGGCCGATTTACATTCTTCCTCATATTTGCGATTAAATAAAATCGCAATCGGCGTTTATTGATTGGTTTGCGCAAAAGTGGTCGCGTTTACGGATGATGTGAATTCATTTTTGGGTTTTTTTTTTTTTTTTTTACTAGTAATGGTGGCGATCTGCGATTTTTAGCGGTACTGCGATATTGGGGTGGACATGTCGGACTATTTTGACACTTTTTTTGGGACCATTGGCATTTATACAGCGATCAGTGCTATTGGCAGTGAAGGGGTTAACCTGCAGGGGGCGCTCTAAGGGTTAAGTATGTTCCCTGGGCGTGTTCTAACTGTATGGGGACTGCCCTGGCTGGGGAAGGGAAGTGGTCACAGCCTTCGTATACAGGAAGGCTGTGATCACAGCCCTTCCCCCTCACACAGAACGGAGGTCCGTGTTTACATACACGGACCTCCATTCCTTCGCTCCGGGGGGGCCATCGCGGGTAGCTGGCAGCAATCGAAGCCGCCGCACCCGCTCCCTGGCCCTCCCCGAACACAGTGAGCGCTATATGACGGCGATTTGCGCTCACGGGCCATCTTGCCGCCGTCAATTGCCGATCGGCGGTCGGCAAGGGGTTAAAAGAGGAAAGCCGGCCTGCAAAAGGGCACATGAGTAACTATAGAGATGTATACTGAAAAGATTTTGTAAAGCTTATAAGGTAGTATTTATATCATACCCATATTTGTAAGATTACACTGGTGGTCTATAGAGAAAATATAGTGTATAACATTACTTGGTCTGTATGTCACCCTGAATACCTAGTAGAGCATGCACATATGTGTAAAATATAAAAAAATATATAATACTATAAAAAATAAGAAAATAATCTATACATGCACTGTCGGTTTGCTCCTGTTGTCCTGCGATAGCCTGGCGAGTTGCTTCCTGCTGAGCCGCCTGTTGTGCTGCGAAAGCCTGGCGAGTCTCCTCACGATGAGCTGCAGCGGCCTCTGCCACCTGGCGGTTGGTTTCCCGCTGAGCTGCATTGGCTTGCAGCAGGGCCTTCACCAATTCCTCCATTTTGGAAAGTTGCCCGCTGAACTCCACCACTTGTGGGAGATTAGCTTGTGTAGGTCATCTTTCCTGAGAAGAAGGCAGCTTAAAGGCAAACTTTATTAAAACCTAGCAGGTTGCCAGTTTAATTTGGTAAAAAGTTGCAAGTAATAAAACAAACAAAATAGCAAAATAAAGCCTTGCCGTCCAGGCCGGAACCAGCACTGCCACGGTGGCTGGCCAAACCCGGGTCGAATTCTCACTAGTCCACTCCAAGTGTACACATGCGAGATGACAAATATCGCCCGTCCACTATCGTGCCTTGCATAACGTCACAATATATATTACACTCCCCCCCTCATACGTACAGTAATCTTTATTTCTGTATCCGTTTATACATTTTGTTTCAGATTTTGAAAGCAAGAAATCAAAAAGTCAACCCTCGTGAAACAGCTGAAAAAATTGTTAAAAACCTTCCTGCCAATGATTTGATTGAGAAGACTGATATAGCTGGTCCAGGTAGGCAAATGGAAAGTAACCATGATTAATATATTTCTGTTAAGCCCATTTTAATGTGGACAAACTCATTCCTAATTTTTCTGTGGATTGCTTTAAATAATTGTGCATAAATATTGTGACTCAGTTCCAAATGTGATCCTTCTGAAGGGATTGTAAGACATTTAAATTGACTATTCCCATCCAAAAAAATAGAAAATTAGGCTTCTTGCAAAAGGATAACTGTTTTTGTGGTTGCTGACTTCAATTTTCACCCTCTTCAAGAGCTAGAACAGCCAAAGAACCATTAGGATCCAATACACTTTTAGGTGGGTCAGATCTTTGGTCTGTTGCTTCACACTGTGGTTCTGCCTGCTGGCCCGTACACCACAGGACACAGTAATAATGTATGGGGCCAATTAATGGAAGAGTGCAGCGCTGGACCAAGCATTTCAAGATGATTGGGAATGCAACTGAAGCGGATGCCTCGTTACCGGGCTCCGCGATCAGCCGGGAGAGCCTAGAAAAGGCTGTATGGCCACTTGAATCACTTCTACATTAAATCTTGAAAATGTTGATACTAGCATAATGCCTGCAGCTTTAACTTGATATAGGTTGTCCTACAGGTGAAGAGTGGTTAAGCAACTTTAAGGGGAGGTCAAATTTGGCTGCAAGCAGTAATCGAATCCTGGTTTTCCTGCATGACCATTCAACAAAAGATGGTTGTTAGTTCCTGCTGAACTGGCCAACTTTTGGTACGTGTGTACCCCGCTTTAAGGTCTTGAAATCCAAATATACACATTTAAAAGAAAAATATAGAAATTCAAAGTAATAAACATACATACTCGCCTAGGTTCAAGGTGGAAATGTAGTGCCAAAAAAGAACAAATATTTCTACAAATAGTATGCAAAAAGTCTTTCAAATTCAACTTCAATGTATTTCCTTCTTCACTGTAACGTGCATCAAATGAAGATCCATAAAACTTCAATTGCCCATCAAAGCTCCAACCAACGCGTTTCATGCAAGTGCACATCCTCAGGGACCCCTGATTTCAGTGAGTTTTCACTTTGATAAGTGTTTGAAGTTTTATGGATCTTCATTTGATGCTTGTTATGGGGAAAAAGATAATACACTGAAATTGAATTTGAAAGTGACTTTTTGCACACTATTTGTTATAAATATTGATTGTTATTTGGCGCTACATTTTCATCTTGAACATTCTTTTGGGTTTTTGTATATCAATCCTTGATGTTAGCTGCTTTGTTATTGAAATTCCTAGCACTGATTTTTATTATTTTATATTCCCCTAAGTGTGATGCTGCAACTGTCTCCCACTGCCTCTAAGACTGAGAACTGAGCAGAGAGCCGGTGAGTGTCAGTGCTTTGCCCCTCCAGTGCTCACTGGAGCACAGGACTTTGCAGGGGACAGGAGAGACTGGCTCAGGCTCACAGCAGCATCCTGAGAGGTTGAGCCAGCTGCCAGCCAGGCATCTGGGTGGATCCCGGCAGTGCCTGGACCGGCTGAGTGACGTCAGCCAGCAGCGGATTTTAGCCTGTTCTCGGCTGAATACTGGTCAAAGGGGTGCAGAACTTAGTGCACTCCTGTGACCCACAGGAGAAGTAGGGCCAACAGAGCTTTGGCCCTGCTTCTCCTTTCACAAAAGTATAGATTGGGGGCCTGAAGGAAGGGGGACTACTGTCTCAGGCAGTTGTTTGGTTGGCCCAGTAGAAATGCGGTATCCCCTCTAGGGTCATTAGTCATAGAGTTGAGGAGAGGGAGGTATATTCTGTACATAAACTTTGCAGCGTGTATTTGAACTAGAGAAATATATATTCAATCCAGATGGTAGAGGTCAGGGAGAGCTCTGAAGCCTACTTCTTTGCCTACATTAAAGCGGTTCTGCATGGTGTTTGCATGGGACAGTAACCCATTTATTCCAATAGGCTGCTGTACCTATGTTTCCTATAATAAAAAGGTCTGTGAATGGACGCGGCTGCACGGGAGCCAAAGCACCCTGTTTCTCCACATGAGGGAAACCGCACTGCGTTTTTCAGTGCGTGGGAGTGCCATTAAGAGTTAATGACACCCCCATGTGTTTATTAATGCAGCGCGTGACTGCATGCAGGTTCAGGAACTAGTGTGATTTACACTTCCACACCCTCACATATGTGACCCTAGCCTTAGGGTCCATAATATTTTATCTTTGTTTAATTTTTTTTGTTGACAGATTTTTTTTTTTTTTTTTTTCAGGATTCATAAATGTTCATTTACGAAAAGGTTTTGTATCCAAGCAACTTTCCAAATTGCTGGTAAATGGGGTTCAACCGCCTTCAGTTGGAGAAAAGAAAAAGGTAAAATTAAAACGGAGCTCCAGGATCCTTCAGAAAAAAATAAAAGCCAGCAGCTGCAAATACTGTAGCTGGTGACTTTTAATATTAGAACACTTACCTGTCTTTGCCCAAGCCGATATTTCAATCGGTTCTTGGGTGCTGCCATCTCGGCTAAAGGAAACCGGCAGCATTGTGGCTTCACAGTTGGTGCCCCGCTGCGCTTTGTGAATGGGCCAGCGGCGGGGGAAGGAAGGGGGGGGGGGGTCGAACTTCCATCTGCATTCGCCGAGGCGAACTCACCTGGAAGCAGGTACCTGCCAAAACCAGGTACCCGCTCCCCCCCGAAAGGTGCCAAATGTGGCAGTGGAGGGGGGAGGTGGCAGACAAGGGGCGCTCCTCCTCCTTTTGGGTGGAACTCTGCTTTAACTTACCCAGTAGAGCATATCTCAAATTTTTTAAACAGTGATAGATTTGTTTAATGTAGGAATACTATGCACAGGTGTCACAAGGGAGACCTTGGTACAAATTCCTGATGCCTGACATTCGTTCATGAACACTTAGTTTGGGAAATGTGTATAGAAATAAAAAGTTATAAAAGCAAACAGTATGTCAGATGGCTGTTAAATTTATTGCACCTTTACCTTCCCTTAGTGGCCCCCTTACTGCAGGAGTTTTTAAGTGTGCATACAAGCCTGTAACCCCACATAAACAAAATCATTTCTCTGCAGTCTGCGTGGTGCCCATTACCTTTTTTTTTTTCTCCCATTTAAGTGTGTGCCCTTTTGTCAAATTGAGAAGGTAAGGGAAGCTCTCTGCACTTACTGTGAATCATGGAGGTAGACATTTGTTTGTAGGCATATGGGTACCCCACATAGGTTTTTGTTGCTAAAAGTAGTATAAAACAAGAAGCCTATGTGATATCATAAAAAATATTTATTGAAAACAGACTCCTATACACACAAAGTTACTTTGCAAAAAGCATTTAAAATGCACATTCCAATCACATGGAGACTCACTGTATATTACTATTTATAATTAACCATTAGTGGATTTCATATTAGAAAAATGAGAAGTAACAACCTTGTAATGAATGGACTGAAAGAGTGCCTTATTCAGCTTCTGCTGAAATATATAGTATAAGCTGCCTACCATCAGTAAAAAGGCCACATTTAACACTGAGTAGCGTTGCCTTATCCCAGTAACGATATATGCCGTCCTAGCTCCACCCCCACGTCTACTGTAACCCAGGTGACAGGGTGTATGTGAACAGCAATGTAGGGTGCTGATTCAGCTACTCCCTCCATGTCGATGGTTTCTAAGGCTATGAAGGGTGTCTCTGATGTCAGGTTGAAGTCTATTCCCCCGCGCCAGCGGTATCCCAGGACGACAAGGGTGTCTGTAATGTCAGGTCAGGCCAGAACTTAAAAGCTGAATTGGCTTCACCCCACCCATTGCTCTAGCTACAACCCTACCACTGTCCTTGCCTCTCTGGGTGATGGTAGTAACCCTCTCATAGTCAAGCAGCTGCCATTGCCTAAGAGACAGACTGATAACCAACCCTCATTATTGGTCACTGAACATAAAAATCATCTAGAAAGCGTAGTAAAACCTCGGCCACATAAATGTGCATATATAAAAACTATAGGATCATTTATTATAAAAACCTGCAAAAAAACAGTGGAAAAATGAAATATATATATTTGTTTTGTCGTGCGACAAAACACTTGATAATCACGGCAAAACATGCAATGCCAAATGTGCCTGGCTCAGTGCCAAAATTTAGTACATGAGCTTTGGTGCAATTTTGGAGCAGAGGATGGTGCTGCCCCAAAAACGTGCAAAAATCGCGATGCGGTAGCATCGCTCAGGTGTGAACAGGGTTTTACCTTGCATTTGTGGATGGTACAGCAAACTTTTAACAGTGATTTTTGGAAATATTCCTGAACCCATTTGGTGATGTCCATCACAGGATCATGCCTGTTTTTTTATACAGTACCATCTGTTTTATACAGTACCATCTGGGCCCAAAGTTCAAAGGCATCCAGCATTGCTTTTCGCACATCTCCCAGATTTTTTGAATCTTTTAATGATATTATTGATATGTACCTTAGACAATAATGCATTTAAAGTCTTTGCTATTTTATGTTGAGGAACATTATTCTGAAATTGTTTGACAATTTGTACACGTAGCTTTTCCCAGGTTGGTAAACCTTCCTTATTTCCAGTACAATCTGGCTCTTAAAGATGCTTTTTTTTTTATACCCAATCATGTTACTGACCTGTTGCCAATTAACCTAAGTAGTAGCACAATGTTCTTCCAGCTCTTTCTTGTTAGTACCACTTTGCCAGATTTTTGTTGCCCTCACCTAACTTTTTAGGCATGTTGCTGCCATCAATTTTAAAATGTACCTTAATTTCCCTGACTGACTTAAGAAAGTGCACAACAACTACAACTTTGCCAGCCTTCCTCGTGGCTCTATCTGGGGATCAGACTATCTTTGTCTTTCGACTCTTTATATCCGGTTAATTATCCTGTTTAGGGACTTAGCCATCCTCCTTGCTTCCTGGATGTCCCTGACGATTTCTTGATTTGGTAAGATCCATGTTCTTCACATGACTTACCTTATGAAGTTCCTTTTTCAGGGTCCTGCTGGTTTTTATACCAAACCATTCTTACAAATTAAACAGGGCAAACTTTTGTGCTTTATCTGGTGCTATCAACGGCCGTCAGCACTCTACCACAGTAGATTGTCAGTGCCCAACATCATGCACTGCTGCACAACTCGCACTTTCCCTCCAAGCTAATTCTGAGATGTCTATTTGGGTTTGACAATCTCTGAATCTTCCTCCTTCCCCGCATACAACCTTATTTGGGCACCCATGGTTATTGACCTCGAGTTCTGGATACCACCAGCATGCATACCTTGCACATATGGGACTCGGCAAAGTACTCTACTTGCTCTCTCTCCCCCCTTCCTCTGTCGGGCTTCCTGAATACCCCTCAGTTCCTATGACAATCCAATGCACAGTGGACTTGTTTATTCACCTTCTTTCCATGTCCAGGGGAGGGAAGGGAAGGGGGAGGAGAGCGGATGGGGTGGAAAAAGAGAAAACCACCATTATCCAGGGTTACGTGCCGCTCAAAAATAGTTGGGTAATACAGCAGAGAGATCTGAATAGTAGAAGGGTCAAATAAGAGGTGTTAAAATATGTGATGCATAGTAGCCCATTATGCTTTTGCATTGCAGGGTAACATAGAGGAAGTAAAACCCATCAGGGTTTACTTCCTCTTTAAGTACCATAAGTTCTTCCTGGGACAATGTGTAGGGTTTAAGGTTGATTATACTCAGTTCATCATTGTTTGTGTACTGTGCTGGGGGATCCCTAAAGGGAGTGTTGGGAGAGTTACTTATGTATCAAGTGTACCTTGTCTTTGGGTTCCCAAGGGAAGTGTCATTTGTGGTCGGTATTGCGATCCGGGGGTGGTGTGGGGATTTGCCCCACCTGGTAAGGACCTGGTAAGGGGCTGTATAAATTTGGTGCCTGTGCTAGGGAATTAGTGTGCATGATTTGTAGAGCTTGTGTTGCAATTAGGCCCATATAATTTTGTTGTGTTAAAGTAGGGTTTAGAGTTGAGCGAACCCGGACTTTAGGGTGTCCATGTCCCGAACCCGGACATTTGAGAAAAAGTTTGGGTATTTTTTTGCGCCTTTTGAATAGCTGCAGGGAAGCCAATCAACAAGCGTTTCACTCGTTTGCCCTTAGAAGACATCACAGCCATGCCTACTAATGGCATGGCTGTGATTGGCCAGTGCATAATGTGACCCAGCCTCGATATGAGCTGGAGTCACGTCGCGCTGCATGTCACATGCTCTCAGGCTAGTGTAGGGAGAGGATGCTGCCGCCGCTGTGAGGGACAGATTACCGTTATAAAATCATCTCATACTGGTATAGGGAGAGGTTCCTGCTGCTGGTGTGACGGATAGATTAGCGTTATAAAATCATATCATACTATTATAGGGAGAGGTTCCTACCGCTGGTGTGAGGGATAGATTAGCATTATAAAATCATCTCATACTAGTATAGGGAGAGGTTCCTGCCACTGGTGTGAGGGATAGATTACCTTTATAAAATCATCTCATACTACTAGTATGGGGAGAGGTTCCTGCCGCTGGTGTGAGGGACAGATTAGCGTTATAAAATCATCTCATACTGGTATAGGGAGAAGTTCCTGCCGCTGGTGTGAGGGACAGATTACCGTTAAAAAATCATCTCATACTGGTATAGGGAGAGGTTCCTGCTGCTGGTGTGAGGGACATATTACCATTATAAAATCATCTCATACTGGTATAGGGAGAGGTTCCTGCTGCTGGTGTGAGGGACAGATTACCATTCTAAAATCATCTCATACTGGAGTAGGGAGAGATTCCTGGCGGTGCTGTGAGGGACAAATTATCGTTCTAAAATCATCTCATACTGGAGTAGGGAGAGGTTTCTGGCGGTGCTGTGAGGGACAGATTATCGTTCTAAAATCATCATACTGGAGTAGGGAGAGGTTCCTGGCGGTGCTGTGAGGGACAGATTAGCGTTCTAAAATCATCTCATACTGGAGAAGGGAGAGGTTCCTGGCGGTGCTGTGAGGGACAGATTATCTTTCTAAAATCATCTCATACTGGAGTAGGGGAGAGGTTCCTAGCGGTGCTGTGAGGGGCAGATTAGAGTTCTAAAATCTTCTTACTGGAGTAGGGAGAGGTTCCTGGCGGTGTTGTGAGCGACAGATTAGCGTTCTAAAATCATCTCATACTGGAGTAAGGAGTGGTTCCTGGCGGTGCTGTGAGGGACAGATTAAAGTTCTAAAATCATCTCCTACTGGAGTAGGGAGAGGTTCCTGTCGGTGCTGTGAGGGACAGATTATCTTTCTAAAATCATCTCATACTGGTGTAGGGAGAGGTTCCTGGTGCTGCATTGAGGGACAGATTAGCGTTCCTGCTGCTGGTATGAGTGGTGCATCTCTTGCACAAAAATAAAAAGTGCGTCTACATTGCTGGTTTAACAAATAATTGAAATTTGTGCTAAATAGTACATTTGCGTCCACAATGAGGAGAGCGTCAAATAAGGGACATGGTCGTGGTGTTGGTGAAGCTCCTGTTGCAAGGAGAGGACGTGGTCGATCTGTGCCAGCTACCCGCACAGGTGAAACACCTTCCTCAGGTGCGAGTAGCCGACAGAACCTTCAACGTTATAAGGTAGGCCCGAAAGCCGCTCAACGAATGGTGAGGCCAGAACAAGTACAGGCGATAGTAGATTGGGTGGCTGACAATGCCTCCAGTTCCTTCTAATTGTCTCCCACCCGGTCCCTTGCTGAAAGCTCAGAGTTGGCACCTGAACCCCATGGCCATCTGTCTTTCACCTCAGCCCCTTGTAAATCAGCCAAGCAGTCTGAGCCCCAAGTCATGCAGCAGTCTCTTCTGCTTTTTGATGACTCTGCTGGTGTGCTTTCCGTGGGCCATCCACATAGCCCTGCCCCAGAAGTGGAAGACACTGAGTGCACCCATGCCCAACCACTTCTGGTTCAGGATGAGGACATGGAAACACCACCGCAGCACGTCTCTGGTGATGACGAAACACAGGTGCCAACTGCTGCGGCTTTCCACAGTGTGCAGACTGACAAGGAGGGCAGTGGCGAAGAGTGGGTGGAAGATGATGATGAGGTCCTAGACCCCACATGGAATGAAGGTCATGCGAGTGAGGTGTGCAGTTTGGAGGAAGAGGTGGTGGTCGCACAGAGGCACCAGCACAGCAAAAGAGAAAGCAGGTTGCAAAAGCGGAACGACCGTCCCCTAGACAGTAAGCCTGCTACTACCCACCGCACCCGGGGACCTAGCACACCAAAGGAAGCTCAAAGGAGGTCCCCGGTGTGGCAGTTCTTCAGACAATGTGCTGACGACAAGACACGAGTGGTTTGCACGCTGTGCAATCAGAGCCTGAACCGAGGCATAAATGGTTCTAAACCTGAGCACAACCTGCATGACCAGTCATCTACATGCAAAGCACAACCTGCAGTGGAATAAGCACCTAAAAATCCAAGAAAGGTCTATGCCTCCTCCTGCTTCCTCTTCTGCTGCTGCCTCGGCCTCTTCCTCCACCTCTACAGTGCCAGTGTCACCTGCCACCCGGCAAACAGACTATGACAGCAACGCCACCATGTCCGCCACCGTCCCCAAGCATTTCCACACCATGGTCCCATGGAAGTTTACAGCTGTCCATCTCCCAAACACTGGAGAGAAAGAGGAAGTACCCCCCCCCCTACCCACCCGCGATCCCTGGCCCTGAATGCCAGCATTTCAAAATTCCTGGCCTTTGAAATG
>BLSH010116203.1:23028-39729 GCA_018402905.1 Glandirana rugosa
GTTGCTCCGGCGGTTGGGACACGCGCCTGGGAGACTGTCGGTTTGTTCCGTAGTCGAAAAACTTTTCTTCGACACCGTCGTTTCATGTGAGCATTCCGGGAGTGATGCAGATTTCATACGTTGAGTTTGAGAAAACTCACACTGCCTGCTCCCGTGTTACTTCCTTTTGTTATAGAAGTAATTACACTTTCCTTCTTTGGTGGAAGTCTTCCTTACTTCCTCTCCCAGCGTTCTGGCGGAACAGGGATACATCCTGGTCGATCCCTCTGAACGTGCTATCACGACGATTACGTCTGTGGCAGACCGCCTTCACTACCGTTGATTTTTCCGGTGGAAGACGCTGTCGTTGACGTAGTGAGGGCCTTACGAGTGTACTTTGCTGCCACAGCTTCTTTTCAAAAAGCTGATGCCTTGTTTGGCTGTCAGAGGGTCCGCGCACAGGGTTGGCGGCCTCGTTGGGTCAGACAGTCCATGACCCATGACTATTCTGTTCGGGGCAAGGTTCCCCCTTTTCCGGTCACGGCTCATTCTACCCAGGCTGTTAGCACTTCCTGGGTTCTCAGGCACCAGGTCTCGGTGTCGCAGGTGTGCAAGGCGGCCACTTGGGCCTCGGTTCACACTTTCACTAAGTTTTATAGGTTGCTGTGCTTGCATCTTTGGATGCTGCTTTTGGCTGCAAAATTTTGCAGGCGGCAGTGTAGGCGCGTCTGGCGCCTCCTTAGAGGTTCAGTTGGGTACTGTTAGCGTTTACCCACCCCTCTTTTTGACACAGCTTGGGGACATCTCCACACCTAATGGAGAGCTGCGTCTGTCAGTGAACGATAGGAGAAAAAAGGATTTTATTAAAACTTACCGTAAAATCCTTTTCTCCGAGTTCACTGACAGACTCAGCACCCACCCCTCTGTGCTCTGTTCTTGTACGGCTTGTGTACGAACTGAAGAGCTATGCTATGGAGGGGGTTTATGTGGGAAGAGAGGACGGCCCCCCATGGGAGGGGCCAGCTGTTTCTTTTCCCTGCCTAGTTAACTCCTAGTGAGACCAGTATAAACCCCACATGTAATGGAGAACTGCGTCTGTCAGTGAACTCGGAGAAAAGGATTTTACGTTAAGTTTTAATAAAATCCCTTTTTTCATTCTTTCCTCCATTCATGCAGACACGGCTGTCCAAATTAGAAGGGCGACTGGTGTTGTTAAGAAACCCCTCTGTGTCCACCAATATAACCTTAATATGGGAGGGGTGGACCTCAATGACCAGTTATTGGCGCCATACTTAATTGCCCGTAAGTCCAGATGCTGGTACAAAAAAGTGTCTGTTTACTAATTTCAATTGGCTTTGCTGAACGCTTTTGTGCTATACAAAGCGTCAGGACGGACTGGGCCTCTCCTGCAATTCCAGGAAGAGATCATCAGAGCCCTTCTGTATCCAGATGGTTCTGCACCCCAAGTTCCCAATCCACATGCAATGAGCCGGCTGCATGGACGGCATTATCCACATGCCATCCCTGGTACCCCTACCCAATGATACCCCCAAAAAAGATGATGTGTCTGCCGACGAAACGGATACAGGCGTGACACCCGATATTATTGCCCTAGCTGTTTGGACCAGCCTGGTCTCTGCATCGGTCACTGTTTCGAGCGCTACCATTCATTAGTTCAGTATTAGCGTAGGGAACAGCACTACACAGAAATAGGACACACGTTCACAGGGTCTCCAAAGATGTCACCGCATTTTTGGAGACCCTAACCTTCACTGTTTATTGTTCGTTGTTATAAAAAAAAAAGCGTACCGAAAAAAAGTTATAAAAAACCCCCAAAAAAATAAAAACCAAAAGCCGTTGTACGTTTCTTGTTTTTCTATCTCTATTTCCTCTTTCTATTGCTCTCTCTGTTGTTATTAATGCATATCTGTAATGTTTTGCTGCGGTTTATTATAGTGGTTTTTTTTCTTTTGCAGTTATGCAATGTTTTTATGTAACGTTTAATTATTTTTTTTATTCTTAGCAGGAATATTATTTTTTATGTGTTACTGTTTTTATTAATCTTTATTTGATTTTCAGGTACGCCAGCTGCATCACTGATTTATTAATTAATTAAATAGCGTTTTCTCCCACCATATATAAAGCAGCGACTCCAGCGCTGTTGGAGGTGATTTCACCACCACAGTTAAAAAAAAAGCAAATATACCAGAGCATAGGGGCAGTGGGTGGAAATTGGGGCGGATTTCCCCTATGCTCTGGTATATTTTTTTTAAAAAAGTGGCTATGCCCACCATTAGAAGTGGGAGGACGAAGGGAGGTTTTCTAATGGTGGGCATACCCACCGATTGATTTTTTTTTTTTCATTTAACCCACAGGCTGCATGAAAAAAAAGAACATTACAATGTATGTCCAACAAGGACCAGTGACATACTAGTATGTTGCTGGTCTTCTCAGGCTCTCCTGTCCCACCGGGGAATGTGGGAATGCAGCTGGTGGTTCCGCCAGCTTACCATAGAGCTGATTGAAGACTAGAATGGCTCCAATCCTCTCCATGGCCTAAGAAACCGGAGGCTACGAGCATTTTGTGACTTCAGTTTCGCCAGATATAAACAACGCCATTGGGAAAAGGGGGAAACATCTTATCAAACCGATTTTGGTGTGGTCAGATGCTTTAAGGGCTGGGGAAAGATCTAGAGTTTAGTAGACCCCAAATTAAAAAAAAAAATTATATGGGATAATACCTATTTTTATCATAGGGGATATTTAAAATCCCTGTGATAAAAATAAAAATGCTAAAAAAAAAAAAAATGAAAGTGACAGTGTAAAAATACAATAAAAAGCAAAACGAATAATTAAAATAAAAAATGCACCCCTGCCCCCCCCGTGCACGCGCGCAAATGTGGACGCAAGCGTCAGTGTCGTATGTAAACAACAATTTCACCATGCATGTGAGGTTTTACCACGAACATCAGATCGAGGGCAGTAATTCTAGCAGTAGACCTCCTCTGCAGATCTAAAGTGGTAACCTGTAAAGGCTTTTAAAAATGTATATAGTTTGTCACCGCTTCACGGGTGTGCGTCATTTTTAAAGCATTTCATGTTTGGTGTCTGCGCACTCAGCATGAGATCAACTTTTATATTTCACCAAACATTTGGGCAAAATAGTATGTTTTTGTGCATTAAAATTCAAAAAAGTTTTTTTTTCCCCCAAAAATTGCGTTTGGAAAATCGCTGCTCAAATACTTTGTGAAAAAAAATTGTAACACCCACTATTTAAATCTGTAGGGCCCCTGCTTTAAAAAAAATATAAAATGTTTGTGGGTTCTAAGTAATTTTCTAGCAAAAAAAAAAAAAAAAGTATTTTTTAATGTGAACAAAAAGTGTCAGAAAATACTTGGTGGTTCAAGTGGTTAGAAGAGTGGGTGATGTTGGGCATAAAATGCCAGGACAGTTCAAACCCCCCCCCCCCCCCAAAATGACACCATTTTGGAAATTAGACACCCCAAGCTATATTCTGAGAGGCATGTTGAGTCCATGGAATATTTTATTTTTTTGTCATAAGTGATTGAAAAATGACAAAAAAAAAAAGACACAAAGTCGTCACTGAAATGATATATTGCTCACCCATGCCATGGGTATATGTGGAATTACACCCCGAAAAACATTCTGCTGCTTCTCCTGAGTACGGGGATGTGCGAGACTTCACCGCCTTCACGATTTCTAAGGGCAAAAATGTATGCCTTCACCCCACACTGGTCATTGGGGGGGGGGGGGGGGTTGTACTGCCCCTCCATTTTAGCACCTCAGGAAATGAGGTAGGCAGTCATAAAATAAAAGCTGTAGAAATTCTAGAAAATGTACCCTAGTTTGTAGACACTATAACTTTTGCGCAAACCAATAAATATATGCTAATTTACTTTTTTTTTACCCGAGACATGTGGCTAAATGCATTTTGGCAAACATTTATGACCAAAATTTAGTTTATTGTATTTTTGTAATAAAATAAAGTTGAAAATATAATTTTTTTTCAAATATTTTTGTTCTTTTTTCGTTTATATCGCAAAAAATAAAAAACACAGCGGTGAACAAATACCACCAAAAGAAAGCTCTATTTGTGGGGAAAAAAAAGACGTAAATTTAGTTTTGGTACTGCACTGCATGACCGCGCAATTACCAGTTAAAGTGGCGCAGTGCCAAATTGAAAAAAGTGTTCTGGTCCTAAAGCTGGAAATCCTTCCGGGGCTGAAGTGGTTAAGGTTTCTAACACTCCAGGGCCAAGTACCTCCTCTTCTAAGCAGTTTTGATGGCCTCAGCCAGTGGGGTTCAGGAGGCTTCAGGGTCAGGGACAGAAAAAACCTTGGACCCAAAAGTTGGCCAAATCTAACTCCAAGTCTGGCTTATGAAGGGGCGCCCCTACCCACAGGGGTGGTGGGAAGGCTGTGGCAGTTCTCGGAAGCTTGGGCAAGTGTGGTGCAGAACAAGTGGGTCACGGTGGAGCAGGGCTGCAAATTGGAATTTCGGGGATGTTTCCTCCTTGTTGGTATCTGGGTTCCAATGTTCCCATGGATCCTGTAAAAAGAAAATTGCTATTTCAGGCCCTAGATCACCTGAGGGTGCAGGGCGTGATTATAAGGGTACCAGTGAAGAGTTCAAGGAATTATACTCAAATCTCTTCACGGTGCCAAAGCCAAATGGAGAAGTAATCCCATTCTGGACCTCAAGGCGCTCAATCAATTTCTGGTCATTTGGCATTTCCGTATGGAGTCAATTCATTCGGTAGTAGCATCCCTAAGAAGAGGGGGCTATATGGCATCCATAGACATCAAGGATGCGTATCTGCATGGACTGCTTTACTGACCTCAACAGAAATTTCTATGATTCACGTTAGAAGGGCATCATTTTCAATTTGTGGTTTTGCCATTCAGTCTAGCTACATCCCCTCGGGTGTTTAAAAAAATCCTGGACCCGGTGTTGGCATCTCTAAGATCGTTAGGGATATCGGTTGTGGGATATCTGCACGATCTACTTCTCAAGGATCAATCAGGACCAGGGATAGAGCAGAAGGTTGCCCGGACGGTGCAGTTCTTGGGAAGCCTGGGTTGGATCCTAAACATAAAAAAATCAGCCCTGAAGCCTTTTCAGGTACTGGAATACCTGGGTCTGATTCTGCACATAGCCCAGGTGAAAGTTTTCTTACCTGTGTCAAAAGCCAAGAACATAAGGCAATTGGTAAAAGTCATAAGAAGAAAGAGAGAGCCCTCTGTATGGTTGTGCCTGAGGCTGCTGGGCAAGATGGCGGCGTTGACACAGACCCTTATGCTAAATTTCACTCCAGGCCATTCCAGAATAATATTCTGGTGGCTTGGAACAAGAGCCTCCAGGCATTGGATTATCTCATGACTCTATCACCATCGGTAAGACAGGGTCTCTCTTGGCGGTTGAGGCCCAACAATTTGGCAAAGGAAAGTATTTTCTGCCTATAACCTGGAAGGTGGTGTCCACGGATGCCAGCCTTCTAGCTTGGGGGGCAGTCCTGGAAGAGGCATCGTACAGGGGACATGGTGTCCATCAGAAAAGATCATGCCCATCAATATCTTAGAAAATCAGACAGTTTGATTGGCTCTGGTGTTCTAGTCGGCCAGGTTACAGGGATCTCCAGTCAGGATTCAGTCCGACAATGCCACGGCGGTGGCATATATCAACCACCAAGGAGGTACCAGGAGCCAAGCAGCCCAGAGGGAGGTGAACCTCATCTTAACTTGGGCACAGAAGCATGTGCCATTTCTGTCTTCAGTGTTTATTCCGGGGGTGGACAATTGGCAGGCAGCCTTTCTGAGTCATCAGCAATTGATGCCGGGGGAATGGTCCCTACATCCCGAGATTTTTCATCAGATCTGCCAACGTTGGAGTACACCAGACATAGATATATTGGCGTCCAGGTTCAACAGCAAACTGGACAGATTTGTAGCCAGAACCCGAGATCCGATGGCGGTCGGGACAGACGCGTTGGTAATTCCATGGGATCAGTATTTCCTGATCTATGCCTTTCCTCGAATCCAACTTCTGCCGCGGTTGCTGAGCAAGGTACGGGAGGAAGGGAAGCCGGTGATCCTGGTGGCCCCAGCTTGGCCCAAGAGGGCTTGCTATGCAGAAATCATGAGGTTAGCGGTCGGGAAGCCATGGGTTCTTCCATACCATCCAGATCTGCTGTCCCAAGGACCCATATTCCATTCTACTTTACGGTCGCTAAATTTAACGGTGTGGCTATTGAGACCAGAATCTTGAAAGAAAAAGGTATTTTGGATTCAGCCCTGTCTACCCTAATCAATGCCAGAAAGCCAGTTTCTAGGACCATATACTATAGAGTATGGAAGGCATATACAGTATATCTTGGTGTGAATCTAAGAAATGGCATCCCAGCAAGTATGTTATTGGTAGAATTCTTTACTTTCTACAGTAAGGGGTTGAACTGAAACTGGCATTGGGAACAATTAAGGGGCAGATATTGGCGTTCTTTATATTTTTTTAAAAGGCCGATTGCATCACCTTTTGGCATTCGTACGCTTGATACCACCGGTGAAGCCATCCTTATCTCCTTGGGATTTAAATCTGGTGCTGTCTGTATGGCAGAAGCAACTCTTTGAGCCTATTCAGCATATTCCATTGGTCCTATTGATAAAGAAATTGTTTTATTTTTTTTTTGGTTGCTATAACTCTGGCAAGACGGGTGTCAGAGTCAGCTGCCCTCTCTTGTTAGGAGCCTTTTTTGATCCTACACCAAGATAGGGTGGTCATGCGGCCTTTTTTTTGCCATAGGTGGTTTCCAGTTTCCATCTAAACCAGGATATCATTTTGCCCTCTTTTTTTGTCCAAATCCGAGGACTACGGAGGAGAAGTTACTGCACACACTCAATGTAGTTAGGGCAGTTAAAATGTATTTGAAGAAGTCAGCTCCTCTTCAAACTACAGATTCTTTTTTTAATCCTGCCAGAGGGTCCTAAGAAAGTTCATACAGCGACAAGTTCAACTATTTCTTGATGCATTCGCCAGGTCATTGTCCAGGCATATGGGTTAAAGGGTAAAGGTCGCCCTTGAGTTTGAAAGCACATTCCACCAGAAGGGTGAATGCTTCATGGGCAGTGCATCATCAGGTGTCTATAGCTCAGATTTGTAAGGCTGCTACTTGGTCTTCGGTCCATACATTTGCCAGGTTCTACCAGGTGGATGTTAGGGCTCAAGAGGAAGCTGTGTTTGGTCACAGCGTATTACAGGCAGCAGTCTAGGTCCTTTGTCTGAAGGTGGGTTTAGGATTACTGTGTTCCCTCCCCTCAGGGGCATTGCTTTGGGACATCCCAGTTAGAAATGATTATGGTTAAAACCTATGGACCTAGGGGGAGTGGCACTGCCTGATCTCCAACTTTACTATATAGCTGCCCAATTGTCCCACTTTTTCTACCTTGACAAGGACGACAAATCTCTGTACCTCTGTCTGGCCTGTTCGCATATCGCTAGGAGACTGACACACCCCTTTCAGATACTGCTTGGTGGGGTGGCTGTTCTGACAGGGATAGGGAGATCTACAGGTACGCTATACCACCATTGCAAGGTCTGGAGCTTGACCACCCAACGATTAGGGATCTCCCCTATAAATGCCCACTCACCACTTTGGGGTAATAAACTCCCAGAACTTCTCACAATACCAAATACTGACCTATGGATGGAACAAGAAGTGTGGTACTTGCGCCAGGTGATGGATATTACCAGTGTTAAGTCTTTTCGGGAACTAAAGACTACATATAATCTACCCAACTCAATGTTCTTCCGCTATCTACTGCTCCGCCATGCGTTGCAATGTCGATTTGCCAATGGCCCCCCAGATTTGTCCCCAATTGACTTGGTAAGCACCCTTGGCGGCGGAGACCCCAAGGGTCTAACCTCCGTTTGCTACGCTACTCTCCTCATCCCCGCTGCGTCGGAGCTCGCTTTTGGGATCAAGACATGGTGGGAGACGGATGTTGGGGAGCTGGCGGACGAGGAATGGTCGGATATATTATCCGTCTGTAAACTGGTTTCCCCAAAAATGTCTGACAGATTAACGCAAATCTACATTATACATAGATCCTACCTTACCCCTGACCGTCTGGCCAAATACAAACCCGAGCAGGAACCCCGATGCCCTAGGTGCAAAGACTACAATTGGTCCTTTTTTCATCTTATGTGGACATGCCCGATAATCCAAAACTACTGGAAACAGTCGACTTCTTACACAAAGTCATGGGATCCCCACTGACTCTGCCCAAAACAATGCCTGCTCGGACTCTTGCCCGAGCAGGAACAAGATAAATGTTTACATATCTTTATGCAAGAAACATTATTCATGGCCAGACTAATGATTGCTCGCAAGTGGCTTAGGACAGAGATACCAACCTTTCAGGAATGGATGATATCAGTCAACCAAATGCTCCCATACAAAAAGCTCCTGTATCAACATAGGAATTGCCCCAATAAATACTATAAAGTATGGAGCAGGTGGTTGGACTCCGCATCCACGGCTGACAGTGCGGGCGTGATCCAGGATTGATAACTGGCGACACACAGACCACGTCGTCACATACCCCACAGCAGATTAAAGAAAAATAATTGTTTATTATGCAACTGTAAATGCAGGTGCTACGATCTGTGAATGTACAGACTGTTTAATGAAGATATCAAACGTTATTCCATATGTATTTGTAATATACTTCACCATTGTATGCCTTGCTATACCAATAAAAGTTTTTTGTTGGATTAAAGAAATGATTATGGTTTACTCTGTGTCCAGTGATGTACGATAAAGAAAAATGTATTTTTCCTTCAACTTACCCGTAAAATCCTTTTCTTGGAGTACATCATGGGACACAGAGGTCTCTCCCCTCTTTTTTCCTGGGATTCTGAAACTAACTGAGGTACTTACTGCATGGGAGGGGTTATATGCGGGGAACTTCCTGTCTATTGGTTGCCAGTGTTCATTCACCTATAGGTGGCGTAAAACCCAGTTAGTAATTATTATGGTCTGCTCTGGGTCCCTTGATGTACGCCACGAAAAGGTTTTTACAGGTAAGTTGTAGGAAAAATCCATTTATTTATTTCTTAAAATGTAGTATTTTCTCAGTTTAAAGATTTGATATGTTTCATATTGTGAATAACATATGAGATTTGCATATCATTGCATTTTGTTTTTATGTACATTTTACACAGCGTCCCAAGTTTTTTCAGATTAGGGATGTGTGTGTGTATATATATGTGTGTGTGTGTGTATATATATATATATATATATATATATATATATATCTCACAAAAGTGAGCACACCTCTCACATTTTGTAAATATTTTATTATATCTTTTTTCATGTGACAACACTTTGCTACAATGTAAAGTAGAGAGTGTATAGCTTGTATAACAGTGTGAATTTGCTGTCCCCTCAAAATAACTCCCAGCCATTAATATCTGAACCACTGGCAACTAAATTGAGTACACCCCTAAGTGAAAATGTCCTAACTGGGCCAAATTAGTCATTTTCCCTCCCGGTGTCATGTGACTCGTTAGTGTTACAAGGTCTCAGATGTGAATGGGGAGCAGGTGTGTTAAATTTGATATCGCTCTCACTCTCTCATACTGGTCACTGAAAGTTCAACATGGCACCTCATGGCAAAGAACTCTGAGGATCTGAACAAAAGAATTGTTGCTCTACATAAAGATGGCATAGGCTATAAGAAGTTTGCCAAGACCCTGAAACTGAGCGGCAGCACGGTGGCCAAGACCATACAGCGGATTAACAGGACAGGGCCCACTCAGAATAGGCCTTGCCATGGTCAACCAAAGAAGTTGAGTTCACTTGCTCAGCGTCATATCCAGAGGTTGTCTTTGGGAAATAGCCATATGAGTGCTGCCAGCATTGCTGCAGAGGTTGAAGGGGTGAGGGGACAGCCTGTCGTTGCTCAGACCATATGCCGCACACTGCATCAAATTAGTCTGCATGGCTGTCACCCACTAGGAAGCCTCTTCTAAAGATGATGCACAAGAAAGCCCGCAATCAGTTTGCTGAAGACAAGCAGACTAAAGCCTCGTACACGCTGCGATTGTCGTACGACTGCACGTCCGTTTTTTTCCAAAATCGTCTGTCCATGATTTTGTCTAGCATACTGACGTTAGTAAAATTATCGTTCGTCAAAGACGAACGTAGTGACGTGCTACGAGCATATAAAGAGGAAGTTCAGTTTTCGTGCGTCACCCTTTGGGTCCCTTCTGCTGCTTTTTGCTATTTCAGTTGCCGCTTCACGAATGTAAATTGCGAATTACGAACACAGGTTTACATGACTGAACACTTCCGGGACGTTCCTGGGTTCCGAACATGCTTTGTTTGTCCAACGTCTGTACAGAGGAGCTGAAAATCGGACGTGGCCTTGTCAGCAGACAAAAATTTTCTAGTCGGCTCATCCAGCTTTTGTTGGCCGATAAATGAAAATCAGCTGTCGAATGGAGCATACTAACGGTCAGATTATCGGACGACAGGTTGTCATACGAAAATTTTCGGCCGATAATTGGACCGTGTGTACGGGCCTTTAGGACATGGATTACTGGAACCATATCCTGTGGTCTGATGAGACCAAGATAAACTTATTTGGTTCAGATGGTGTAAAGCGTGTGTGGCGGCAACCAGGTGAGGAGTACAAAGACAAGTGTGTCTTGCCTACGGTCAAGCATGGTGGTGGGAGTGTCATGGTCTGGGGCTGCATGAGTGCTGCCGGCACAGAGGAGCTACAGTTCATTTGAGGGAACCATGAATGCCAAAATGTACTGTGACATACTGAAGCAGAGCATGATCTCCTCCCTTCGGAGACTGGGCTGCAAGGCACTATTCCAACATAATGACCACAAACACACCTCCAAGACGACTACTAAGATTATGGATTGGCCAAGCATGTCTCCAGACCTAAACCCTATTGAGCATCTGAGGGGCATCCTAAAACGGAAGGTGGAGGAGCGCAAAGTCTCTAACATCCACCAGCTCCATGATGTCGTGATGGAGGAGTGGAAGAGGACTCCAGTGGCAACCTGTGAAGCTCTGGTGAACTCCATGCCCAAGAGGGTTAAGGCAGTACAGGAAAATAATGGTAGCCACACAAAATATTGACAGTTTTTCCCAATTTGGACATTTTCACTTAGGGATGTACTCACTTTTGTTGCCAGCGGTTTAGAAATTAATGGCGATGTGAGTTATTTTGAGGAGACAGCAAATTTACACTATTATACAAGCTGTACACTCACTACTTTACATTGTAGCAAAGTATCATTTCTTCAGTGTTGTCTCATGAAAAAATATATTAAAATATTTACAAAAATGTGAGGGGTGTACCCGCTTTTGTGAGATACTGTGTGTGTGTGTGTGTGTGTGTGTGTGTTATGCAATAACCCTTCTGACTAATCTCACAGAATGTAAAAATATACCGGAAAAGGAGGGGGAATATGTTAAGACACTCCCCTATGCCCCCCTAATTTCATGATTCCCTTAGTGGATGTAAACCCGAAAAAAAAAAAAATTACTGACACTTCTACCTTGTACAGGATAGGATATCATGTCATCTGTGCCCAGTTTTTCCACGAAGAGTTAATCCAACTCTGAGTAATATCCTTATCTTTTTTCAGTAGAAAAAAAGTGACTGAGGGAGAAATAGGAGACGTTTCATCCTGTGCTGTGTGACTGACAGGTCATATTCTTATCTCCTGCACAGAGCAAAAAGAGCCTCACCCTCCCCCCTCCTTTCTCCTCCAGCTCTCAGTATAGAGCTGGATGGGAAGTCTTGTGACATCACAACTCCACCCACCAAGCTTCAGCAAAGAGAGACACCCACTGATTCCAGTGTCTTGCTACTGTGTACTGTGCTTCCAGTGTACTGCTACTGCTGAAAAGGGTGACATTTAAAAGGTAGGGATACATGCAGGAGGCTTGCATGTACATATATATTAATACTGTGCCATTAGTTTATTGTTGGTGAGTGGTGGGTTTACATAACAGCTTTTGTGACATTGTGATCATGTCAACGCTTTGTGATAGCAAGATCCCCTAGCCGCCGCACTCTTTGGCTGGATGACGTATATGTATGTGACCCAGCTTCCCCTGCTGCACAGCAGCAGTAAATGTTCTGTGGCTGGGAAGCAAGTGGTTAAAAACCGGTGCTATGTTTGGATTTTATTCACTTTACAGAGTAACTTTGTTTCTAGATGCTGCCTCTACAACCAAAGTCGACACTCTTGATAGTGATCGTTTGGATTTTTTGCTATCAACTAGGGATGCTCCGAAATTATCGACCTAAAACGGTGTTTTCTGTATCAGCCGAAACACAAAAACAGTCGATACCGGGGTACCGCCCATTGCGGGGGTGTCTGGTGTGTGATGCAGGAGATGAGGTGGCACTGATTGGCACTGGCAGGTGACACTAATAGAAGAGATGAGAAGATTCACATTGCACAGATAGCGCGGCTTGTAAAAGCCGCTCTCTGCATGAAACGGTCATTTACTTTCACTGCAGAGAGAGAGAGACACAAGCTGTCAGATCTCCGCAGTGATGGGGGTGGGCGAGACCGAACAGCTATCAAACACCAGCCAATGGGATAGGGGCTGAGCGGGTGTTTGATAGCTGTTCGGTCCCGCCCACCCCAACATCACCGCGGAGATCTGACAGCTTGTGTCTCTCTGCATGTAGTGAAAATACATGACGGTTTCATGCACAGAGCGGCTCTTACAAGCCGCGCTATCTGTGCAATGTGAATCTTCTCATCTCTATCTCTATCAGTGCTACCTGTCAGTGCCACCTGTCAGTGCCAACCAGTGCCACCTCATCCCCTCTGTCAGTGTCACCTGTCAGTGCCACCTCATCTCCTCTGTCAGTGCCAATCAGGGCCACCTGTCAGTGCCACCTATTAAATAAGTAAAATGATATTCAGCGCAAAATAATTTGACCCTATGAATAACTCACAGCAAGCTGAACACTAATGGGGAAATCCACAACACCATTGAAATAGCATAATCATATAAAAGTGCAGCGCTATGATCAAAAAATAAACATGAAGAGTAAAGTCCATGAATTGTCCTTAACTTAAAAAATCCATAAAAAACGGCATCAATCACTGCTCCTCTTAAGTTATATGTGAGTTTGCAAGAAATACCTTTCCTCCTAGGAAAACAGGATCTTGACAAAAAAGGAGGCTCTATATTTGGACCCATTACACTGTAGGACCCCGGTGATATATTTCTTGCCTAAGATGCACAAGAACAGTGAATGTCCTCCCGGGCGTCCTATAGTGAATGGGATTGACTCTGTAATGGCCAGATTGGGCCAATACATAGATGTTTTCCTCCAGCCATTAGTCACCAAAACAGAGGCCTACCTTAAGGATTCAAAACATATTATACAGATTTGACATGAGTTCGCTGTATACTATTATTAATCACGAGGATGCGATATTCCTCTGTTTGGTGGGCATTGGACACATCTGATCTCTCCAGAAAACATAGGAAATTTCTGCTAAAATGCTTGGAGTTCTGTCTTTTGAATGATTATTTTTGGTATGAGGACCAGTATTATTTGCAAGTCAGGGGGGTTGCAATGGGGGCTCGTTTTGCTCCCAGTGTGGCCAACTTGTTTATGGCCCACTGGGAGGATGAGGTCATTTTCTCCCATCCTCCCCCCCCCCAATTGACGTGTTATAAAAGATTTATTGATGATCTTATTCTGATATGGAAGGGGGAATTATCCAATCTTGAAACCTTTATGACCAAGATGAATAACAATTCCAAAAATATTGATTTAACTTGGAATGTTAATTCTGAGCATATGGTCTTCCTGGACCTGGAGATCTTTAAGGAGGGAGAGGTATTCAGGTTTAAGAATCATTTTAAACCAACGGACAGGAATTTCTATATTCCTTTAACGAGTTGCCATCATAAAAATTGGCTCATTAATATTCCGAGGGGTCAATTTGTGCGACTCCGGTGAAATTGTTCGTCGGAGGGGGATTTTATGTCTCAATCAGAAGTTCTGACACGGAGGTTTCTAGAAAAAGGTTATAATCAGGACCAAGTGTCCATGGTATCAGGGAGGAGGTATGCTATTAAAGATCTGATCACATGTGCTACCAAAGGGGTCTTTTATATGTTGGAATGCCAATGCGGCTACCAATATATAGGAAGGACCTCTAGACCCCTACAGGTCAGAATTAGGGAGCATGTGAATAATATAAAAAAGGGCCTACCCACACATAGTGTGTCAAAGCATTTTAGGGATCACCATAAAAGAGGCCCAAGAGGTCTGCAATTTTGGGGGATTGAAAGGGTGCTTCATCATTGGAGGGGGGGCAACTTCATTCGGCGTCTGAGCCAGAGGGAGTCCTTCTGGATATTTGAGACAGGAGTGATGGCTCCCTCTGGCTTGAACGTCGAGTTTGATTTAAATTGCTTTCTGACAGATGACTTGATTTTTTTATTTTATTTTGTGATCATTTATTTTGTATTTTAAATGTCATATTAATTCACCAGGATGAGCCGTGGAGTGACGTAAGGCGTAATTTATGATTACCAATTTTAAGTTTAATAGCAATATTTTATTTTGCATTATTTTTATATATTTTCATAGTAGTAAATATATAGTGTTTTTCCCAAGGATTGCCAATTGATTTTTGGCCATTAGGGGGAGTGTTTTACTCTGATGATTGCCTTAGTGATCTGGTATCACTGGTTCCAGTCTTCAGAGTTCATTTTCCAGCCATGTGATCGCCTCCCTGTGTTGATCATTGGGCTCTCATTGAAGCTGTGGGTATTTAAGGACTCGGGTGACGTGTTAGATGATGCTCCCGCGCTGAGGAAGTCCCGCCCAGGACATAACGCGTACGCGGAGGAGCGGCGTCTGACATCACCCGCGGCCATCTTGGTGTCTCCACTGCATGTCCGTTCATTGTGCTTACTACGCTTGTATTCCTGCACTCGGACGGAGTGCTTTTTATGTGAGTGGCCTTTTAATCTTTAATAAATGTTATAGTTTGACAGAGAGCACTAGTTGTGGCATCTCTCTTTCATGTATGACCGAGTCCCGAATCGGTGATTGAAGCAAGTTTGGAGCCCAGCTGGGATTGTCATCATCTGTAGTCCTCCTAGGAGGAAGGTGCATTATGGGCCTTGTGGTCCTGGAGGGAAGGTGAGAGGCAGTGTGTTCACGTTTGGTGGAGGATTCTACTCTATACACCTGTGTCAGTTGTTTTTCCTTTTCCTGTGGCACCAGTGGGACTATCTTCTTTCTATTTGTGGATCATTAGTCATACTGAGAGCATTAGATGCATTTTATTTTTTCTCTTATATCTCCATCGAGGAGAAGTAATCTGCAGGATCCATATAAAAGACTGTTTTCCTAGGAGGGAAGGTATTTCTTGCGAACTCACATATAACTTAAGAGGAGCAGTGATTGATGCCATTTTTTATGGATTTTTTAGTTAAGGACAATTCATGGACTTTACTCTTCATGTTTATTTTTTGATCATAGCGCTGCACTTTTATATGATAGTGCCACCTATTAGTGCCAATCGGTGCTTCCAATAAAGTGCCACTTATCAGTGTCAATCAGTGCTGCCCATCAGTGCCGCCTGTCAGTGCCCAGACACAGGTAGGCTGCATATGACAATTGTATATAAAAATCTTTTTTAAACTGTCATTTTTCGGCTTAGTGTATTTTCGTTTTCGGCACCAAAATTTCAATTCGGTGCACCACTTCTATCAACACATCTAATTAGGACCCTTTTCCATCTTTTGGCATGCAGCAACAGCCCTGAAGACGAGGGAGTCTTTGTTCCCCTGAAACACGTTGGCTTGATGTACTTGTTTCTATTTTCAATAAACACCTTCTAACTCACCTTTCAACTTTAATATTATTGGACACCGGGCTCTCCTTTTTCCACCTACCTAAGTCTACATGCACAAGCCACCTTAAGGCTGTACCAAAAGGCAGAATCCCAAGCCCCAAGATTGCTCACTGCCACTATTCACAAATTGTACACAAACCACTGGAAAGAACTTCTTCCTGCTTGCCGACCAGTGACTGATCGAATCAGTCCAGCCTTAATGAGATACTATTATACCTGGAAATACTTTGCCTGTTGTGGACACTGGCACTTTAATCTCAGAGATTACTCTGTGCCTTGCATTCTGGCCTTCCCTCAGGTCTTGACCAGAACTTGGCCTTTAGCCTCTGAAAGGAATTGTTTTCGCCTTGTTCATTCTTTTTCAAAAAGACACTGACTTCACTCTCCCCTTCCTTTTAAAACCTTTACTTAAGGTGTATCTTGCAGCACCCTGCAGTTTCTTGGGATCTCACCCTTTGAACCCATTAGGGATATCCCCTTAAATGACCTCTTCTACAAAGTGGCCTTTTTTGTTGCTGTCACCTGTATTAGACATGCCTTTGATTTGGCGGCTCTCTTGTAAGGAGCCATTTCTCATTCTTCCCAATGACAAGGTAGTTCCACGCCCAAGACCATCTTTTTTTCCTAATATGGCATCAGCCTTCCTCCTCATTGAAGACCTAGCCCTGCCCATCCGTATGCCCTGCTCCAAAGCACCCAAGTCTACAGCAAAACTTTTTTTTTTTTTCTTTAAATCAAAGTAGTTTGATTGAGTTTTTTTTTTTTTTTTTTTTT
>BLSH010116203.1:60643-75701 GCA_018402905.1 Glandirana rugosa
CGGATAGTCACGAGAACCGTGGTCGGGCAGACCAATGCTCCCCCGCCACGGTGCGGGACCTTCTCAGAGAACGGGGAGGGGGACTGAAGAGGTAGTTCTAGTTATTATGTTGTTAGTCAGGGAGGGGAGTACACTTCCAGGATCTACACATTAGGATCTGAGACTGGACAGGAAAGTCGGGGTTTAGGTTAGTGACAGGTTTAGCACGGCTGAAGTGGAGGCTTTGTAGAGGTTTTATGCAGGGAAGGATTGGCGACTGTGATGATTCGTTGAATAAGTGAGGGAACAATAGCGAGTGGAACTGATAAAATTGAGGGCGGATTAACCGGATGGGGCAGAATTGTAAATGGCTTTGTATGCCATGGTTAGGGTTTTGAATTTGATTCTTTGGAAAATGGGAAGCCAGTGGAGGGATTGGCAGAGAGGAGTGGCGGACACCGAACGATTGGTAAGGTGGATGAGTCTGGCAGCAGCATTCATGATAGACTGAAGAGGGGATAGCTTGCGGAGAGGTAGGCCAATTAGGCGGGAGTTAAAATAGTCAAGGTGAGCGATAACAAGGGAGTGAATAAGTTGCTTAGTAGTGTCAGCGGTTAGGAAGGGACGTATTTTGGAGATGTTTCGGAGGTGAAGTCGGCACGATTTGGACAGTGATTGGATTTGGGGCTGAAAGGACAGGTCAGAGTCTAGGATTACACATCTAGGACCTTCACATGAGGGGAGGGACTGATTGTTGTATTATTGATCTTGATGGAGAAGTCAGGGGGAGGGGCAAGAGACTCTTCCAGGGCGTGGCACCGCCCCCTCGTAACCAGACGGGCTGGTGCCAAGAGCACTGATAGGCAGGCTCGCTGAAGGTCACGCTACTGTAACCCTTTGTGTGAAGAATGGAAACTTGCAGACCTGCTGATGCTAGCAGGATCTGTCCAGACATGTTGACCTTTCTGCTGGTTGCAGGTAGCAACAGTAATTGTAGTAGCCACTGTTTTGCTGGAAAGCACATGATTAACCACTTGACCACTGGGCACTTAAACCCCCTGACTAACCAGACCAGTTTTCAGTGCTCACATTTTGAATGACAATTACTCAGGCATGCAGCACAGTACCCATATGAAATTTGTGTCCTTTTATTCACACAAATAGAGCTTTATTTTGGTGATATTTAATCACCGCTGGGTTTTTTATTTTTTGTGCTATAAATGAAAAAAGACTGAAAATTTTGTAAAAAAAATGCATTTTTCTTTGTTTTTGTTATAAAATTTTGCAAAGTAGTCCGTTTTCTTCATAAATTTTGGCCAAAATTTATACTGCTTACATATCTTTGGTAAACATAACCCAAATTAGTGGATTTTATTTGGTCTTTGTGAAAGCTATAGAGGCTACAAGCTATGGTGCCAATGACAGAAAATTGATCACACCTGATGTACTGATGGCCTATCTCATTTCTTCAGACACGAACAAGCCAGGAAAGTACAAATACCCCCCAAATTACCCCTTTTTAGAAAGTAGACAGTATTTAGTAAGAGGCATGGTGAGTTTTTTGACATTGTAATTTTTTCCCACAATTCTTTGGAAAATGAAGATTATTTTTTTTTTTCACAAAATTGTCATATTAACAAGTTATTTCTCACACCCAGCATATGCATACCACAAATTACACCTCAAAACACATTCTACTACTCCTGAGTATGGCGATACCCCATGTGTGAGACTTTTACACAGCGTGGCCACATACAGAGGCCCAACATGCAGGGAGCACCATCAGGCGTTCTAGGAGCATAACTTGCATATCTAATTTCTTGACTCAGACTAAAGACAGACTAATCAACCCCCAAAGGAGTTAACCTGTGTCCCAATCAGCGCTTCTGGTATGTTAATCTAGATAACACCTAATATTAATAATGTCAATATTTTTGGTAATCAGCTGCTGCTATGAATATAAAAAACAAAAAAAAAATCAGTCATATAGTATGCATGAATTACACAACCATAAACAAGCGGCGCTAAAATTCTATATTAAATTAGACTCCACACCGGGTTAGTACTCAATTTGACACAGTTCATAAGAGCATAGAAACATGAACATAAGTTCTTTGTGAAGTTGCTGCTATTGAGCACGCACTGTCCCAGATATTCACTTAGCCACCTTCACCACACCACGTGATGATCGGGGTTACCCCCTATGTGGAGAGCTGCCGATCATCATATAACTCCAAACGATCCCATTGTGTCACGAACAGTAACCTCTCTTGTTCAGGTCATACCCTACCAGCAGGAAGTAATCTGCCAATCTCGCCATGTCCCCGTTCCCCGGGCCGCTCTCTCAACCCCGGACTCCTCCCGCCGCCGCCATCTTTCCTGCCAGCACCGGCTCGGTATTGCGCATGCACGAATCAGGACTGACCGGGTGGGGTCTACTGACGTGACAGGGGCGGGCCGGGTCAGGAGGAGGGCGTAGAACGTGACATCTACATATAGTTATTATGAATGGGTTTTACATTTGTGCTGAAAATTGCTCAATATTTGTGCTTCCTAATTTTAGATGATTATTTTCAGTTGTCTCTTTAACTATTTTTCTCTCTCTCTCTTTAGGATAAATCATTTAGGTGATTGGGGTACTCAGTTTGGCATGCTTATAGCTCATCTTCAGGATAAATTCCCCAATTATCTGTCTGTCTCACCACCTATTGGAGACCTCCAGTCTTTTTATAAGGTATCTTGTTCACAAAAAATGACGTGTTTTTGGGTGAAGCTCAAATTTGTTTAATCTTTTCCACTTTATCCCATTGGTTTCTGAATCTTTGTCTATCTCTTATTATTTATTTCAGGTACTTGTATAGCGCAGTCAATTTACGCAGCGCTTTTACATATACATTGTACATTCACATCAGTCACTTCCCTCAAGGAGCTTACAATCTAAGATCCCTAACTCACATTCATACATGCACATACTAGGGCCAATTTAGACAGGATCCAATTAACCTACCAGCATGTCTTTGGAGTGTGGGAGGAAACCGGAGTACCCGGAGGAAACCCACGCAGGCACAGGGAGAACATGCAAACTCCAGGCAGGTAGTATAGTGCTAACCACTACACCACTGTGCCGCCTCTTATTGTCAGCTTGTATCACACAGTCCTGCTCTTTGTCACACATAAATACCAGTTTCCTACTTGGCAAATGTTCTATACTGGCAGAGTAGTGTATTTACATGTATTTTGTTACATAGTTACAAGTTTAACCCCTTGCCAACCTCCCCACATACACTTACTGCAGGGCGACAGCTCATGTGCGCAGAATCACGTACAGGTACGTGACTCTGCCCTTACGGGTCTGGGGCGCGCGCGCACGCACGCTGCCGGCGACCCTCACGCTGTGATTGGACACATCGGGAGATAATCAGTGGAGTCGGCGGACCCGATGTCTGCCAGGATCTGCTGATCGTTCCCAAGAGAGGCAGAAAGGTGGTCTGCCTACGTAAACAAGGCAGATCACTGTGTGTGACAAGGAAAGATAGAGATATTGTGTTTCTGCTAAGCAGGAACACTGATCTCTGCCTTCCCACAGTTAAAGCACCCCCCACACAGTAAACACTCCCTAGACACCCAACCCTTTGACCGGCCCCAATATTAACCCCTTCCCTGCCAGTGTCCTTAGTACAGTGACTGCATATTTTTTAGTACTGATCACTGTATTCGCGTCACTGGTCCCCAAAAAAGTGTCACTTAGTGTCCGATTTGTCCACCGCAATGTCGCTGATCGCCGCCATTACTAGTAAAAATAAATATTCCATAAAAATATCCCATAGTTTGTAGACGCTATAACTTTTGTGCAAACCAATCAATATTCACTTTTTGCTATTTTTTTTTCCAAAAACATGTAGCAGAATACATATTGACTTAAATTGATGAAGACATTTTTTATTGGATGTGTTTTATAGCAGAAAGTAAAAAATATATATATATTTTTTCCAAAATTGTCGGTCTTTTTTTGTTTATAGCACAAAAAAAAAATGCAGAGGTGATCAAATACCACCAAAAAGAAAGCTCTATTTGTGGAAAAAAGAAGCCATCCATTTTATTTGGGTACAGCGTCGCATGACCGCGCAATTGTTGGTTAAACTAACGCAGTACCGTATTGCAAAAGATGGTCTGGCCATGAAGGCGGTAAACCTTCTGGAGCTGAAGTGGTTAAAAAAAGACACAGGCCTATTCAGTGCAACCTATTTGCGTGTGATTTTTTTTTTTTTTTTCCTAACATTTCCCTAGCCCTTTGTATATTGTTTCCTGAGGAAGACCTCTAAAAGTTCACTCTAAGGTAGTACCACATCTTGGGGAAAAGAGTTCAATATTATTACTGCTCTAACAGTAAAGAACCCTTTCTGCAACATATTGTAAACTGTTTTACAGTTACCGAACTCACCTTTAATATATTTGTATATTGTAGTTACAGTATCTCACAAAAGTGAGTACACCCCTCACATTTTTGTATATATTTTATTATATCTTTTCATGTGACAACACTGAGGAAATGACACTTTGCTACAATGTAAAGTAGTGAGTCTACAGCTTGTATAACAGTGTAAATTTGCTGTCCCCTCGAAATAACTCAACACACAGCCATTAATGTGTCAACCGCTGGCAACAAAAGTGAGTACACCCCTAAGTGAAAATGTCCAAATTGGGCTCAAAGTGTCAATATTTTGTGTGGCCACCATTATTTTCCAGCACTGCCTTTAACCCTCTTGGAGCTTTACAGGTTGCCATTGGAGTACTCTTCCACTCCTCCATGATGACATCAAGGAGCTGGTGGATGTTGGAGACCTTGCGCTCCTCCACCTTCTGCTTGAGGATGCACCACAGATGCTCAATAGGGTTTAGATCTAGAGACATGCTTGGCCAGTCCATGGCCTTTACCCTCAGCTTCTTTAGCAAGGCAGTGGTCATCTTGGAGGTGTGTTTGGGGTCGTTATCATGTTGGAATACTGCCCTGTGGCCCAGTCTCCAAAGGGAGGAGATCATGCTCTGCTTCAGTATGTCACAGTGCAGGTTGGCATTCATGGTTCCCTCAATGAACTGTAATTCCCCAGTGCCAGCGGCACTCATGCAGCCCCACACCATGACACTCCCACCATGTCCTTAGTCTGCTTGTCTTCAGCAAACTGCTTGTTTGTGGGCTTTTTGTGCATCATCTTTAGAAGAGGCTTCCTTTGGGAAGCCACGCAGACCAATTTTATACAGTGTGCGGCGTATAATTTGAGCACTGACGGGCTGAACCCCACCCCTTCAACCTCTGCAGCAATGCTGGCAACACTCAAATGTTTATTTCCCAAAGACAACTTCTGGATATGACGCTGAGCACGTGCGCTTAACCTCTTTGGTCGACCATGGCGATGCCTGTTCTGAGTGGAACCTGTCCTGTTGAACCGCTGTATGGCCTTGGCCCCTTTAACCTCTGCAGCAATTCTGGCAGCACTCATACGGCTATTTCCCAAAGACAACCTCTGAATATGATGCTGAGCATGTTCACTCAACTTCTTTGGTCAACCATGGCAAGGCCTGTTCTGAGAGGATCTTCCATTCTATGGTTAGTGTACGACTCACTGAAAATGGGGTACTTTGATGCAGTAGTGGGCGTTAAGCACTCTATGGCCATAGTGTGACCAAATCCCCATATTTTTGCTGTATATGTTTAGGCGCTTTTAAATAGCCTTGCAGGAGTTAAATGTAATGTTTGCATGTGTGCGCTATAATATTTTATTCTGTTTGTATGGTCTTATAGCAACACCATCTTAAATGTAAGGCATTGTTAGGGTGTGCCCCCCAAGTATATTTTTTTTGTCCGTTTTATGGGTTCTCACCAGACCCCTTGGGCTGGAGCACCCCATCCTCCCCCCATAATTACCTCTAATCTGTGTCCATCTGAGCTTTAGGAGGAGTTCTTTGGTTCTCCCATAAAGAGGAGTGTATTTCTCCCATAGTTATGAGACAGGATCTTCCATTCGATGGTTAGTGTAGGACTCACTGAAAATGGGGTACTTTGGCCATAGAGTGCTTAAGCCCACTACTGCGTCATATAGTGTCAACAAATCCCCATATTTTTATTTTCTATGTTTAGGTGCTTTTAAATAGCCTTGCAGTAGTTAAATGTCATTTTTGCATGTGTACCCTGTAATATGTTGTGTTCCAAGTGGAACATGTCCTTTTAAACTGCTGTGTGGTTTTGGCCACCATGCTACAGCTCAGTTTTAGGGTCTTGGCAATGTTCTTATAGCCTAGGCAATCTCTTTTTTAGAGCTCCTTGCCACAAGGTGCCATGTTGAACTTCTAGTGACCAGTATGAGAGAGAGCATTAACACCAAATTTAACACACCTGCTCCCCATTCACACCTGAGACCTTGTAACACTAACAAGTCACATGACATCGGGGAGGGAAAATGGCTAATTGAGCCCAATTTGGACATTTTCATTTAGGGTGTTCTCACTTTTGTTGCCAGCGGTTTAGACATTAATGGCTGTGTGTTAAGTTATTTTGAGGGAACAGCAAATTTAAACTGTCATAAAAGCTGTACACTCAATACTTTAAATAGTAGTAAAGTGTCATTTCTTCAGTGTTGTCACATGAAAAGATATTATAAAATATTTACAATAATATGAGGGATGTACTCATTTTTGTAAGATACTGTATATCCCCTCTTCTCCAGAATGTAATTTGTATAATTGATCTCCATAGCTGAGGTCCTCCATTCCCTTTATCAGCTTTGTTGCTCTTCTCTGAACTCTAATTTAACATCTTTGAGTATTGGTGACCAAAACTGACCTGCATATTCAAGGCGAGGCCAAACCAGTGTATCGTAAAGGAGTAGAATTTTTGATTTATCCCTTGATTGCATGCCGTTTTCAATGCATGACAGTGCTTTGTTGGCTCTCACTTGGCATTGCATGCTATTGCTAAGCACTCCAGATCCATTTTCATCACTGCCTCTCCAAGGGAAGCCCCTCCTAATGTTTAGCACGTATAACTTTGGCACCCAAGTGCGCAACATTACATTTCTCAATACAGTCAGTCCCCAAGTTACAAACATCCTACTTACAAATGGAGGGAGACAACAGGAAGTGAAAGGAAATGTACCCCTAGGAAGAGAAATTCACTCCTGTAAGAGTTACTATGGGAAAAAGGTGTCTCCATTGAAGTTTTATCACCAAGGTTTGTTTCCATAACAACCCAAAATTTTCAAAATCCAGTTATCATTGGGACAGGAAATTAGGTGAAATCTTTTGAACAGAAACATAGACCGCAAAACAAACATTACAGGGGTGTTACCCCTTTCCCTATGCTATCCAAAAAAGCTTAAAAATTGTTTTTTTGGCTGAAGCTACACTTAAAAAATGTACCTGTTCCGACTTACAAACAAATTCAACTTGAGAACAAACCTACAGTCCCTATCTTGTTTGTAACCCGTGGACCGCCTGTAATGAACCCCATCTGCCATGTAGATACTCAACCCCCAGTTTTGTCAAGGTCCACCTGTATTGATGGTTTATCCTGTGCCAAAGTTATTTTTGTGCATAATTTGGCATCCTCAGTAAACACTGAGAATAGTACTTCATTCCAACATCAATATCATTAATATAAAAAATATAACAGCAATTTGTAAAATGCTTACAGTGCAACGCCAATCCCAAAAAAGTTGTGACTCTGTAAAATCTACATAAAAACAGAATGCAATCATTTTTAAATCTCATAAACCCATATTTTATTTACAATAGAAAATATATCAAATGTTTAAACTGAGAAAATGTAGCATTTTAAGAAAAAAATAAAGTAATTTTGAAATTTTATGGCAGCAACACGTCTCAAAAAAGTTGGGAGATGGCAACAAAAAGCTGGCAAAGTAAGTGGTACTAACAAGGAAGAGCCGGAAGATCATTTTGCAGTGAATTATAGTTAACTGGTAGCAGGCCAGTAACATGATTTGGTGTAGATAGAGTCAGAGTGTTTTAGAAGTAAAGATGGGCAGAGGTTCACCAATCTGTGAAAAGTTGCATCTAACAACTTCAGAATAGTGTTTTTCAACGTAAAATTGCAAAAACCTTAACTATATTGTCATCTACAGCAGTGGTTCTTGACCTCAGTCCTCAAGTACACCCAATGGGCAATGTTTTTGTAAAATGGCTCTTATCAATACAATGTCATTGATAGTGATTTAAAGCAGCTGTGCAAATAAAGGAAAAACTGAAAACATGGACTGTTGGGGGTACTTGAGGACTGAGGTTGAGAACCACTGATCTACAGTACATAATACCATCAAAAGATTCCGAGAGTCAGACAAATTAAATTTGACATTCTTTTTGGCAACCATGACTGTCGCGTCCTCCAAGCTAAAGAGGAGAGGAACCTTCTGGCTTGTTATCAGCGCTCAGTTCAAAAGCCTGCATCTCTGACTATGGAATGGGCAGCTTGCATATCTGGAAAGGCATCATCAATGCTGAAAGATTTTTCCAGATTTTAGAGCAGCATATGCTCCCATCCAGACGATCTCTTTTTCAGGGGAGGCCTTGCATATTTCAGCAGTGCAATGCTAAACCAAATTCTGCATCTAGGTCAAGAGCATAACTTCATAGTAGGAGTCCAGGTGCTTAACTGGCCTGCCTGCAGTCCAGATGTTTTACTAATTGAAATATTTGTCCCACCTTGAAGTGAAAACTACAACAAAGACCCAGGCTGTTGAGCATTTAGACTCTTATATCAGGCAAGAATGGGACAACATTCTCTCTCAAAACTCAAGCAACTGTTCTCTGTTCCCAGATGAGGTATACTACATTGTAGTAAAAAAACACTAAGGGACACAACTTTTTTGAGATGTGTTGCTTCCGCTAGTTTCAAAATTACCTTATTTATTTCTTAAAATGATACATTTTCTGAGTTTAAACATGTGATATGTTTTCTATTTTCTATTGTGAAAAAAATATAGGTATATGAAATTTGCAAATCATTATATTCTGCTTTTATGTAGATTTTACACTGTGTCCCAACTTTTTTAGAATTGCAGTTGTAGTAATGCTGAAAGGGGTTTGTTGATGTACTTTGCAGTCCTTCTCAGTAACAGCAATGCATTTTTATTACATAGCTGTCCTTTACACAGTATATCAATAGAGCCAATCTAATAATTCCTTTTAAATTTTTACTGTTCACAGAGAGGGCATTTAGTACATACTGTATAAGACTACATTTAGTAAGAGTGCTAAGAGCACTGGTATATAGTACATTAATGCATTATTAAATTTGCTATATTATTTTAATATAATTAAAAATACATCAAAGCAAAAATAACGCAGGCCATGCCTTAATGGAGAGTCGTCCAAAGTAGGGATTTTGTAGTGATTGCATTATGTCTGTTTAGTTAATTTTAAAGAAACATTTCCTGCAGTAAAACCAACTAGCATGTATTCTATTGTATAATTTTGCACATTCAGTATTTATTTTTTTGTTTCAAATGCAGGAATCTAAAAAGAGGTTTGATGAGGATGAGGAATTTAAAAAGCGGGCATATTTCTGTGTGGTACAGCTACAGAGCAAGCAACCTGATATCATAAAGGCATGGAACTTGATATGTGACGTCTCCCGCAAAGGTGACCTTCTGACATGTCATATCCCTCTTCTAGAATTAAACTTTTAAATTTATTAAAGTAGAAGTTCACCTTTAGGTAAAATAATAATAAATGCATATGTTTTTTGAAGAAAAAAAAGTGCATTTATTATTTTTTTTCCTCAGGAGCCTGAAAAGCATTGCACCTGTGACCAGTGGATCATGGGTGCAATGTCAGGCTCCTGCAGGCTTTCTGCTCATGCCTCTGTACAGGCTTCCTGTTTGAAGGCTGAAGGAAGTGTCGATGGACCACAAGAAGGGAGCTCGTCAGCACTCATCAGCCGCAGTGGCAGATGGAACTTGTAGCTTCTTCATTCACAGATTAATGTGAATGCATGCACAGTAGCACTGATTTTGACAGGAATACATACCCGCTATCACAGTAGTGTGAAGGCTGGCTGCCCGGGGAGATGCTTGAGCATGTTGCATTTTACACCCTAAATATGGATATGTTATATAAGTGAACTTAACCTTTGTTCGACCTGATGAAGTTGTACTTTTACTAGCTAGTCTTGTAATAATCAATAAGCTTCATGTACACAGGACGCTTTTTTTAACCTCTCCTGAATGATTTTTTTGACAGCTAGAAACCGACGCTTAAAACGGCCGTTTAGCCACGTTTTACATGCTGCATTTTGCCGCGTTCGTGTCTAGAAACATTTTTTTTTTAAATGACAAACGCCTCTAATGTTGCTTAACGCAAGTTAGGCGTTTAGGCATGTTTACAAGCTGTTACCGGCATTTGGCGTTTCAAATGCCTCTGAACTTCAGTCTGAAAGCATTTTTTTGCTTTCCAAAAAAAGCCTCTAAACTCAACTGCCTGGAAACTACCTTAAACGGCCCTGTGTATATGTACTGATAAGAAAACATGGGATGAGTTCAGGGGCAGCTGGAAAAAATGCCTCTAAACGTCCGTTTACAGGCAGCAGTGTGAATGAGGCCTTACAGTTAGACAGTACAGCCTGATCTGAAGATCACCTTTCTTATTTGCTCAGGGTTTTATGTTTAAAAGTAAATATATATATATAAGTAAGCATATCTCTCTTGCTGCCTGTACAGTTGAACACTGCTTCCATCTAAAAAAATTGTTGGCAGAAAGCACCACTTTCCTGTGTCCCCAGTTGCATTCTGTGGTTCCTCCTGTCAATCCCTACATCGCCGCAGAACACAGTCCTACCCAATCCGTACTATGCCAAAAATACAGGGCCCGCACATTCAACATAATGAAGAAAAATTGAAGATATTGATTTGTGTTAACAGTATAAGCAGTGGTGTATGTTTAGCCTGTTTTTACACTGTTTATAGTCTCCACACTTTTGAGACCCCGGCATGCTGGCATTTTTGCTAGTGTTTAATTGTAATGGATTTGTGGTGAGGCTGGAAGAAGATGCCACTATCTGCAGGGAAATAATAGAAGAAGGCGTCAATTAGCTACTTTAGAATCATATTTAACCACTTGCCGACTGGCGTCTGGCGGCGACAAAGTGGTTGGATATCTCAAACCGACATCATATGACGGCGGCTGCGAGATCCCGCACTGTGAGCGCGTGCGTGCAGCTGGAGGCGCACTCACTGTGTTCCAGGGGGGCCAGGGAGCGGGTAGGGCGGACTCGATCGCCGCCGGCTACCCGCGATGCCCCCCCATGTAAGTGAACACGGACCTCCGTTCTCATAGTGGGAGAAGGGCTGTGATCACAGGCTTCCTGTATATGGAAGCCGTGATCACTCCTCTCCCCCAGCCAGCCCAGCATCAATACAGTTAGAACACAGTTAACCCTTAGAGCGCCCCCTACAGGTTAACCCCTTCACTGCCAATGGCATTTACACAGTAATCAGTGCATTTTTATAGCCCTGATCGCTGTATAAATGCCAATGGTCGCAAATAAGTGTCAAAATGGTCCGACATGTCAGCTGCAATATCTCAGTACCGCTAAAAATCGCAGCTCGCCGCCATTACTAGTAAAAAATAAAAACCCCAGAAATGAGTTCTCATCATCCGTAAACGCGGCAACTTTTGTGCAAACCAGTCAATAAACGCCGATTTGTGTTTTTTTTTTTTTTACCAAAAATGTGAGGAAGAATATAAACCGGCCAAAACCAATTCGAAGAAAAAACTTTTTTTGGGGTTTTTTTTTTGTATTTGAGCAAAAAGTAAGAAATTTGTTTTTTTTTTTCCAAATTGTCGCTCTTCTTTTGTTTATAGCAGTGATCAGAAATGACGCAGAGGTGATCAAATACCACCAAAAGAAAGCTCTATTTGTGGGGAATAAAAGGACGCAAATTTTGTTTGGGTACAGCTTCGCACGAATGCGAAATTGTCAGTTAAAGCGACGCAGTGCCAAATCGCAAAAAGTGCTCTGATCCTAACGTGGGAAATCCTTCCGGGGCTGAAGTGGTTAAAGTCTGCCATTCTGCTGTTAAACCTTGAATACTTTAGTTCAACAGAATAGATTACAGGCTGCAAAGAGGCTGCCTCTGATGACTTGTGTTTGTATACTCCCTGTAAACACTTGAAATTGTTTATTGTCAAATTAGTTAAAATTATTTTCTGATTGTTACAAAGCTATTTTGAAATAATTGTTTCATGATTGTAAAACTAGGGAAGGTGTGCAGCAACACTTTTTTTCTTGTTTATTGAGGGACACAGGAATTCATTTCACTCTTTTACTGCTGTTTACAGACAAATTGGAGATCAAAAAACTGAAAAAAATCGCTGTAGGCCACCCCAGGATAACCCCTTCCCATTACCAGCATGCCTCAGTTTGTTAGTGTCCTAGGAGGTTGGACATCTTTTCTTCAGCTCTGCTATAAAAGAAAAAAAAAAAAAAGAAGCCTTTCTTTCTCAGACATCGCGGGACACAGAGCAGGCTATATATTCTATACATACTGGGTTATGTGCCACCTATAGGTGAATGGACACTAGCAATCCAACAAAAAACAAACAAGAAGTTCCCCCTCCTATATATCCCCTCCCACACTGGGAGCACTTCAGTTTGTTTTTTCACCAGTGTCTTGAAGATGGATGGTCACTTTTACAGCTCTGTGGAGCTTCTATACTGGTTCCAACACAGGTTCTGTTTAGAATCAGGGACAGCCTTCATACCGGATCCATTTCAAACGGCTATTAAAGCTAAGATAAATGGTACCCGGGCCTCGCTAAGAAGACAGAAGAATATTGTGAGGTTTTGCCTGTAATGTACACGTGACGCTGGACCCTGCGTACAGGAAAGCTTTGGATTCCGAAACCAAGGTACTTCTGCAGGGTGCTGTACAGGTCCAAGGGAGGGGACCCTCATACTATAGGGTACCCAGTCCTTGAAGACCCTTGAGACAAAGCCCGCCATGATGGGTGAAGGTTGGGACTGCAGTCTCCTCCAGGCCCTGCGGCGGGAATGGTAAGTAATCCCTAATGGGGATAATGTTACTGAACCCAGCTGGCTTCCTGCTAACCTAGGAAAAGGTTTGTTTAAATTTTCCCTCCTTTTGCCTGCACTTTTTTTTCTCACCACCAGAGGGCCACAGTCATTTTTGGGTTTTTGCCTGATGCTTGCAAACTGGCTTAAACGCATGGTTACTAAAAAAAAAAAAAAAAAAGCATGTTTGCCAAAATGAATGTTGGCACTTGAGTCTGGGGGTGGGCAGCTAAGTCGGGCTAGGCAGGAAGCTGAGTTGGGGGAGGTGGGCTAAGCATTGTATGTGCTAGCAGTCATGGCTTCCAAGAAGCACACGGGGGAGGGGGAGCACCGCTTCCTGTAATAAGGCTAGAGGCACAGATGTGCTATCGCAGCCCCTGCTGAGGCTAGTCGGACCACTGATGCCATTGCTTCCCCTGAAAGACCAGAAGCGACTGGGCAATCTGAGCCGCTGCGGCTGTCTGATATTGTATCTGATCCCTCATCTGTTTTCCTCAGTCTGTTACTAAAGATGACCTTTCGGCAGCCTTGCTGGGCTTAGAAACCAGGATTGCTGGTATGATTGTTTCTACCACGCAGGGTGAGAAGCATGACAGGTCTCCTTCTCCTAACCCCCCAATTCTGGAGCGAGAAGGGGTTGATGAGGGAGAGGAGGTAGCTACAGGGAATCTGGCCATTTCTTTTGCAGACATTTATGCTTCAGAGAGTCCTGAGCCAGAAGAATCCCCAAGGGCACCTGCCTCTCAGTCTCAGAGGCTGCTGATCCAGGTACTTACATGTAGGGTACGTACAGCATTCAGGTTACCTCCAATGGAGAGTCCTGTGAATGTATATTCCTCCTTTGGGTCATTTAAAACACCACAAGGTGTGCAGGGGGTCGCTTTGCACCCTTTCTTTGAGAGGGTGATGTATGCTGACTGGGTGTTTATTCCTTCTAAAGGGTTTTCTGTGTTATATCCTATGGAGGAAAGCTTTTTGAGAAGGGGGGAGTACCAGCTGTTCATGTAGCAATCACATCCCTAAGTAAATCCCTGACCTGTCCTGATGGTAATGCCCAGGTGTTAAGGATCCTTCAAATAAAAAGTTTGAGTCCTTATTAAAGGCTTCTTTTTCCTTGGCTGGGCATCGGTGCACTTTTAAGGAGTTGGGTCTCCAGTATAGTGTATGGTTGGTCTGCAGGAGTTTATTTGTTTTTACTGTGCTGAAGCAGCATAAAGGCTGCATTGGATGCCTATGTGCTTGGCTCATCCTGCATGGGCCCTGTTGCAGTTAAACAGGGGCATGCTGGTAAACTGGCTTAAACACATTGTTGCTAAAAAAGCATGTTTGTCTAAATCAGTGGTTCTCAACTCCGGTCCTCAGGACCCACCAACAGGCCAGATTTTAAGTATTACCTTGGGGAGATGCAGACTAGAATACTGAAATCACTGAGCAGCAAATTATATCACCTGTGATGCATTTCAGTTATCCTGCAAACCTGGCCTGTTTGTGGGTCCCGAGGACAGGAGTTGAGAACCACTGGTCTAAATGAATGTTGGCTGGAGCACGTGTTTGCTTAAATGCTTGTTTGCTTAAAACACGTTTGTTAAAATATGTTTGTTGAACATGGTTGCTAAAACACATGTAGGCTCGGGTCGCATAGAGACTGGTGTCGCATAGATTCGTGTTGCATAGAGACTCATGTTGCATAGACTCGTGTCGCGTAGAGATTTGTGTCTGCGTGGGCGCGTGTCTGCATAGGCAATAGTCTGCATGTTGCAAGTTTACATTGATGCACTGTCGCATGATGCATAGCACACATGATGCAGAGACACCTGATGCCTACAGTCAGGTCCATAAATATTGGGACATCGACACAATTCTAATCTTTTTGGCTCTATACACCACCACAATGGATTAGAAATGAAACAAACAAGATGTGCTTTAACTGCAGAATTTCAGCTTTAATTTTAGGGTATTTACATCCAAATCAGGTGAACGGTGTAGGAACTGTCTCTT
>BLSH010116203.1:82468-113766 GCA_018402905.1 Glandirana rugosa
GCTCGCACACATCGCCCCCCCCCCCCCCGCACGCCTGCCCACTCCGCTGACAGTCCCGCCACCGCTCGCATGCTACACACGCTCGGATCGCTCCACGGACCGATCCGTCGCTTGCCATGCGGCCGCCGCCATTTCATTTTGGCGGCGTCGGCCGCCATTTTCCAGGAGCCGTGGCCGCCGCCATTTTGCCGCGGACACGGCCATTTTGGAGGTGTTTGACCTCTGGTGTTTGTCGGCGGCCATTTTTGGTTGGTCTCCCTGTATGGGAGTTTTCCATGTGCTTCTTGGCGCCGTTCCTTCCGGGAACGCAGCGGCAGCAAGACTATTAGCATCAGCAGCTCAGGCAGCGGCACATCTGGTGGCATTGGCAGACAGTGGCAGCTTCCTGGGGCACACAGTGGCACAGGGTTCCGCAAGTATTGCTGGCTTTCTCCCTCGGGTGCAGGGGCGGCGGTGCTGAGTCCTACCGGGCAGTCCTGAGGCTTTGCAGGGGGTGGCACTGTGGGGGTGATGGCTGGTAGGCCTCACAAGTGTCCTGGCAGTGGCACAATGGCGGCTGAACTGACGGTTTCTTCTCCGGAGGGGTCCGCAGAAGCACAGGCTGTGCTGGGACCTCTGGCTCCCTTAGATCAATTGACTTCCATCTTAGAGGAGTTTTTCGCCTGGGGGAATCTGACCGGTTTAGGGGGGCCCTAAAAAGCGTCCCCCTCCCCCGCAATCCTCTGAGGAGGACTCGGAACCGGAAGGGGGCTCTGGGGTCACGGGGACCCCCGTGGAGCTCTCAGACGGAGAGCTGGGGCCTCGGTGGCACGCGAAAAGGCGCTAGTGGGCGCCCTGGTCGCGGCCGTTCGCAATTCACTGCGCCTGGATCAGGCTGGAGAAGCACCGGCGTCTGCCTATACTTTTGGGTCCAAGAAGCCCTCTCGTGCCCCTAAGGTTTTTCCCCACCTCCAGTATTTTGACCAGTATGTGTATAAGGAATGGAAACGTCCGCTGAATTCCTTTACCCTGCCAAAACCTTTTTCTGTGCACTATTCCTTTGAGGACAGCCTGTTACAGAAATGGGTCTCCCCCAAGGTGGATCCGCCAGTGGCCCACCTGAACAAGGCAACAACTATTCCCCTGGAGGAGTCTCCCTCTTTTAGGGATCCGGCCGATAGGCGGACGGAAGCAGTGTCTAAGGCACTCTTTTTGGTGGCGGGGGCAGCCATGCGACCGGCCTTGGCGTCTGTCATGGTATCTCAGTCACTCACGGAGTGTGCGATAGTGTGGAGTGAGGCCCGGGGCGGCGTAGATTTGCCTGAATCCGTGCAGCCTCGGATGCTCTGGTGGCCCCGTGGTCCCGGTACAGGCTTCTGTACGCCTTTCCTCCTCTCAAGCTTCTACCGCGGTTGCTGCGCAGGATAGAAGTGGAGGGAATCCCGACAATCCTGGTGGCTCCGGATTGGCCTCTGCGCCCTTGGTACGCCGAAGTGTTGAGGATGGTAACAGACGTTCCCTGGCGACTTCTGCTTCATGAAGATCTACTGTCACAGGGCCCCATCTTGCACCCTGCTTTACCATCGCTGCCTTTGACGGCATGGCTATTGAGTCCCAGGTGTTGAGGGAGAGGGGGGTCTGTGAGACAGTGATCCCCACTATGCTTAAGGCGCGCAAGTGTATCATCGCACCTTGAAGGCCTATATTGCCTGGTGCGAGTCGGGGGGTTGGAACCCCCGTTCCTTTGCAGTTGCCCGGGTGCTGGCCTTTCTTCAACAAGGCCTGGACTAAAAGTTGGCTTTGAGCACCCTCAAGGGCCAGATCTCCACTCTGGCGATTCTCTTTCAGCGTCCTTTGGTGACGCATTCTTTGATCCGTACATTTGTACAGGGTGTACGTCATGTGGCTCCTCAGGTACGGTCGCCTTTGGCACCGCGGGATCTGAACTTGGTACTTTCTGTACTGCAGAAACCGCCTTATGAGAAGATCAGGGATATTCCCTTACAATTGCTGTCTCAGAAGGTCGCCTTCTTGGTGGCTATCACATCCGCTAGGCGGGTGTCTGAATTGGCAGCTTTGTCGTGTAGGTCTCCTTATTTGGTCCTACATAAGGATAAGGCGGTACTGTGCCCGTCTCCTTCGTTCCTTCCGAAGGTAGTATCCTCTTTTCACATTAATGAGGACATTGTCCTCCCTTCCTTGTGTCCACACCCTTCTCACCCTAAGGAGATTGCCTTGCATTCCTTGGATGTGGTGAGAGCATTGCGGGTGTATTTGGCAGCTTCGGCTCCTTTTAGTAAGCCGGATGCGCTGTTTGTGCTGACGGATGGGCCGCGCAAAGGGTTGGCGGCTTCGTCTGCCACTGTTTCACGTTGGACCAGACAGACCGTGACCCATGCGTATACTGTTTGGGGACAAGAACCCCCTTTTCCGGTCACGGCTCATTCCACCAGGGCGATTATCACTTCCTGGGTGTTTAGACACCAAGCATTGGTGTCTCAGGTGTGCAAGGTGGCTACTTGGGCCTCGATGCACACTTTTGTTAAGTTTTACAAAGTTGATGTGTCAGCATCCGCGGATGCTGCTTTTGGCCGCAAAGTTTTACAGGCGGCGGAGTAGGCGCGGCTGGCGCCTCCTGAGATCTTTCTGTGGGTACAGTTGTTATTGTTTGCCCACCCCTCTGTTTGACACTGCTTTGGGACGTCCCTACGTGTCATGAATCGAGGCTGCGTCTGTCAATGAACGTAAGAGAAAATAGGATTTTATTAAGAACTTACCGTAAAATCCTTTTCTCTGAGTTCATTGACAGACGCAGCACCCACTTCTCGGTGTTGTGTTTGTACGGCTTGTTACGAACTGATATGCTATGCAGTGCTGTGTAAGGACGGCCCCCTTGGGAGGGGCCAGCTTTGCTTTCTGAACTTTCGTTCTGCCTAGTCTACTCCTAGTAAAAGGTACATAACCCACGTGCCATGAATAGAGGCTGCGTCTGTCAATGAACTCAGAGAAAAGGATTTTACGGTAAGTTCTTAATAAAATCCTATTATTTCTCACACCCAGCATATGTATACCACAAATTGCACCTCAAAACACATTGTACTACTACTCCTGAGTATGGAGATACCACATGTGTGAGACTTTTACACAGCGTGGCCACATACAGAGGTCCAACATGCAGGGAGAACCATCAGGCGTTCTAGGCGACGTAAATTACACATATAATTTCCTGACTACCTCTTGCACTTTTGAAGGTCCTGGAGCACCAGGACAATGGATACACCCAAAAAATGACCTCATTTTGGAAAGTAAACACCCCAACATATATTCTATGAGGCATGATGAGTCTTTTTGAACATGTCAATATTACACCATTGTGGCCCTTCTGTCTTTGTTGAGCACAACAGAGTGGTAAACATATCCAGGAGACAGCGCTGAGGATGCCGGCACCTGTGGCTTAGTGGAAGCTTAATATCCACACAGGCGTCCCCTGACCCCCCGTAAAAGGGGGTCCAGGGGTCTCGGTAAGGGCACATCTTAATTGGTGGTGGATTTATCACGGAATTGGTGGTGTGGTGGATATTTGTCTGTTATATGTTATCTGGATGAGGCCTACCTTCCTATTGCACCAATATCTTTACATTGGATTGAACTTTGGACTAAGAATATATGCACATGCACTTTTTTCACCTATTTTTCATCGTTTCATCCTTTTTTATTTTTATATACAATTAATGCATATGCACTAGATGTGCCGATTGTTTGGAGGCACTAATATATACGCAAGCGCAATTTATGTATATTTATATTGTTATTTTGGTGTAGAATTTACACTTTATAATTTGCAGCTGTGTTCACTTTATAATTGATTTAGAGGGTAGCGCAGTCATTTTGTATATGTCATTTTTTACACAAGTTTTTGGAAAATGTGGAAAGAAAAAGAGCCGTGGGTGGGGATGACTGAACACGGATGCATGGGTGAGCACAGATGCATAATTTAGCACACATGGATTGGTGAGCATGGATGCATGGGTGAGCACGGATGCATGGCTGATGGGCTAGCACGGATGGACGGCGGAGCACAGATGCATGGATGAGCACTGATGAGGCTGGATGGGTGAGCACGGATGAGGCTGCATGGATGAGCACGACTGGATGGGTGAACACGGATGCATGGGTGAGCAATTTCTGGATGGGTAAGCACGGATGCATGGGTGAGCATGGATGGATGGGGGGTCCAGACTGGGACATAGGGGCTTCTCATCTCTCCCCCCTCTCTTTTCACACTGCACCGATTGGTGCGGAGAGGGGAGAGATAAGCTGGATATCCGCCGGCTTGTTTACATGTGATCGCTCCGTCATTTTACGGAGCGATCACACGGTAAACGGCCGCTAAGAGCGGCCATTTACTGTGATCAGTGACGCCCCGGGTGCGCGCCATTCTGGGAGAACGTTATAGTACGCCATCCCAGAATAATGAATCCACCTTGCGGTCGTGTATTTACATTACACGGTCGGCATGCGGTTAAAATGTTGATTTATTTATTTTTTTGTAAAAATTTGATTTTTCAACATCTATATCACAGGCCTCAGACAAACATCAGCTTTAAAGTGTTTGTTACCCTTAAAAAAAATGGATCCTGTTCCTTTAAAGCATGTTATACAGCACAGTGCTTGTACTGTGTAATTTGGCCACTTGTATCACCTGAAATTCCTGGCTGATCTTGCCTGGTTCTGCCCTCCCCCCTGTAAACTGACCATGGCTGTTGAGCGCTGACACCGTGGTGAGTTTATGTGCCTCCGTAATCCGTAGCTTTCCTCCTGACTGACGTCAGCACGGAATTTTCGCCCCCTCCTGCTCTAGCTGTCAGATTGAGAGAGTGGAGAGGCGGCCAGTCACAAGAGCGCCGAGCAGCGTTCTGAAATCAGGTACACATGGACACACATGATTAGGAAAACTGAGAGGTTTATATAAAGCTATGACAGTGGCTTAACAACCACTTTAATACAGCTTGTCTGGAGCACCAAAACATCAAGCCCCTTTTTCAGCTCCTCAATCTCTCTGCCTGAGTTGAATCCCAATATATCTGGCCTAAAACAGGTGGACATAGAAGGGAATTAAGAGGACTTGGAGGCAGTGGTAAGCTGGCCATGCATGGGTGGAAATTAAGCCATTTCAGCAGGTAATGGCCTAATTTTGATCCGTGTATTGCCACTGTGGTTCAACAGACGTTGATCGGCAGATCATCGTCTGTTGATGTGAATGTACAATATATATGTAAAGCGCTTGCGTAAATTGACAGTGCTATATAAGTACCTGAAATAAACCACAGTGGCAATACAGGGATCAAAATCATTTGAACTGACCTGTTGCAAAGGAAATTGTTTTCCATTGCCCAGATATAGTCAGATTCATAAGTCTACCTTTAAAGCAACGGTTTTGATAAGGTAGAGAGACTCCGTATTTGTACTGTCTTTAGAATCTCACAAGGGACAACCTTCTTCCAAGTCCAGTCGCTAGAAATTACACTCTCTAGGACAAAAAAATCCTCCTGCACTTTTACCCACCCACCCACCCCACCAAGTCTGTGGGAGTTTCCTGGGCATTCCGTAACCAGGCATCTGTAGGCAAGACTTGTAAGGCCACCTCTCTGTCCTCTGTCCTCAAGTTCTACCAGGTGGATGTCAAATCCTCTGTAGATCCTACTTTTAGTTATGAAGTTTAGGGTTAGTTAGCCCTGTATAGAATTTAAATGTCAAAATTCTTTTTTCTATTTTGTTTTTATACAATACTACCAAAAGAGCCTAGTTTGTCCTTCCCAAAAAAAAGTCCCTCTGTATCATAAGTTATTAGCAAATTAATAAGCCCATAGTTGCACTGCTCTTGAGCCTAACTGATATTTAAATTTACTTTAATATTTTTATACAATTAAGTGTATATCATATTTTTTCTTTCAGGTCTCGTAGAGATTGATGAAGGAAGAAAAGTTGTTTTTCCTCCTGGATGCACCGTGCCTTTAACAATTGTGAAATCTGATGGTGGTTTTACCTATGATACATCTGACCTGGCAGCTTTAAAACAGAGACTTGTTGAAGAAAAAGCTGATATTATTATTTATGTGGTAGACAGTGGTCAGGTGAGACATTGGTACATTATGGCTATACAAACAAGGGAAAGCCATTACCATAGTTTGGATAATATAAACTGCATTGGACTTTGTTACGGATGTTCCATTTGCATCTAGACTAACCATTTGACACAACATTTATACCCTTTTTGTGAATAACATGTTACTGTTCATTGAATCCCCATGGCTCCAACAGTCATATACATATGTAACTTTGCAGAAACAATTAGGTTCTATATGTGGCGACTTCTTTTTTTTACACTTATGGATGAACAATATTTTAGGTGGGCACATGAACAGCATAGCTCCTGATGTTTCCTAGCAATCTTAAAGCAAAGCTGTGACCAGGTTATTGATGTTTAAGTATTGACATGTTCTTAACAAGCAGTAATTGGGCTTTAAAACAAGCCATTGCAGACCTCTGTATCTGCAGACACTGTGGAGTAATCTATCCTCAGTTTACAGCAGATGCATTAATTTGTTTCTCTTAGCAGCTCAGACACCTCTGCTTCCTCCACCAAGCAGTGTCTTGGCAGACTTTAGGCCTTCTAGAATATAAAGAGAGGAGCGGAGAGAGGGCAGAATGCAGTGCTTCTCTTGTGGATTTTAAGAATGAATTGTTATACATTGTTCTGTGCTACAAAGGAGATCCTCCAGTTATGATTCTACAAATGATAAGGCAAGGACTTACAAGCATGACAGAGCTGACAGCCTCAGATTGCTTTGTTCCCTCGGTACCTATGTTCACAATTTCAATTCAATTAGGTAGGCTTCTGCACTATATATTAAATATAAAGATGGTTGTACAAGCAGATTATAAACTGTGGCCAGTTAATATTACACACTCTTGTTTAGTGTGAGGTCAATACTAAGGCCTCATGCACACTGGATGTTTTTGGACGTTTTTACAGCAGCTGTTTTTAGCTGCAGACGTTTTTTTCTACAGTCAATAAACTCCCCAGCATGTTATCCTATGTGTTCATGCACACATAGGCTGCTATAAACTGTTTTTGGCGGGAGCGTTTTTGAGCTGTAAAAAAAACAAGACCAGTGGGTTCTGAGAGACGTTTTTCAGCTGTAAAAACGCTCTAACGCTGAAAAACACGCAATAACGTTGCTTAATGCTGTATACACAGCATTAAGCCTCGTCAGGCATTTCTGTCTCTATTCAAAATCAATGATTCCCTATACCCCATTGATTTGAATAGTAGAAGTCGCACCAGAAGTCTGATCATGATGATCCGACTTGTGTGCAGAGGATTTTGAAGGGGAACACCGCCAAAAATTTGTGTGGGGTTCCCCCCCAGGAGCATACCAGACCCTTCGGTCTAATATGGATTTTAAGGGGAACCCCAACGTCCAAAAAAAATGGCGTGGGGTCCCCCCCAAAATCCATACCAGACCCTTATCCGAGCATGCAGCCTGGCAGGCCAAGAAAGGGGGTGAGGGCGAGTGAGCGCCCCTCCTGGACCATACAAGGCTGCATACCCTCAACACGGGGAGTATGGGTGCTTTGGGGGGGGGGGCACTGTGCGCCCTCTACCCCAAAGCACCTTGTCCCCATGTTGATGAGGACAAGGGCCTCTTCCCGACAACCCTTGCAGGTGGTTGTCGGGGTCTGTGGGTGGGGAGCTTATCGGAATCTGGAAGCCCCCTTTAACATGGTGGCCCCCAGATCCCAGCCCCCCACCCTATGAATGAGTATGAGGTACATTGTACCCGTTCACCTGAAAAAAACCTTTACTTTCCCATCATGCCTCGGCATGTGACATCATAAGGGGCAGGGCCTCCCAATGTTGTCAGTAGATGGCCCCGCCCCATGCCTATATAACTAATTGCAGACCACGCACACAGCATAAGTCCGGGAGATCGCATCCTGTCAATGTGGAAAGAAGGACAGGGAGAGGACAGCAGCAAGGACAGCGGCAAAAGAGCAGAGGATTGAAGAGGATAAAAGACCCCTCGGAAGATAGAAGACCCCGCAAAAGAGCGCAGAAAGAAGACAGCGGAGAGGTGAGAAGATGCCGGAGCTGATTTAATAAAATATTTTTAAAAACCTGTTTTTTTTTTCAGGTAAATGGGAAGGGGTAAAATGTACTCCATACTCATTCACATGGGGGGGGGGGGCTGGGATCTGGGGGCCACCATGTTAAAGGGGGCTTCCAGATTCCGATAAGCTCCCCGCCCACAGACCCTGACAACCACCGGAAAGGGTTGTCTGGAAGAGGCCCTTGTCCTCATCAACATAGGGACAAGGTGCTTTGGGGTGGCAAAGCACCCATACTCCCCATGTTGAGGGCATGCGGCCTGGTATGGTCCACGCACATTTTTTGGTATGGATTTTGGGGGGGACCCCTCACCATTTTTGGGGCGTTGGGGTTCCCCTTAAAATCCATATCAGAACAAAGGGACTGGTCTGCTCGGGGGGGGGGGGGACCCCACACAATTTTTTTTTTTTAATTTTTCCTTTCAAGATCCTCTGCACACAAGTGGCGCCGCAAGTCGGATCATCATTATCCAACTTCTGTTGCGACTTCTGCTATTCAGATCAATGGGCCATTGGGAACCATTAAGTTGAATCCAGGCATGAGAAATGCGGCTTACAGCTAGCACTGAAAAATGTGCAAAAAAGCTGTAAAAAGTCACTAAAAGCTACTGACGTTTTTAGGACTTTTTTAAACGTCCTGTGTGCATGAGGCCTTAATATAAATGAAATGGATTAATAAGGTAAAGCTTCACACTACATACTTGTTGGTTAGCCAGAATTTATAATCCTTACGATTATGTTGTGCATAATAGAACTACCTTAGGGATGACAAGCACTTAAAATTGTTTGCTGTTTTCTAGGGTGTACATTTACAGAATGTGTATGCAGCTGGACAAATGATTGGCTGGTATGATCCAAAGGTAACAAGAGTGGAACATGCTGGATTTGGTGTTGTTTTAGGAGAAGACAAGTAAGTAAGAAAAGTACACTGCACAGACCTGTTAACACTCGTGCTAAAAATTAATACAATTTAAATATTCAAGTATACATTATAGTGCACTGTAAAAAAAATGTTTGGCTATGCATGCATTTAAAGATATTTTTGTATGTGTTTTTTAGAGAGTTGAAAATTTTATGTACCGCACCAAACAATAAAATGTACAGTATTTCACAAAAGTGAGTACACCCCTCACATTTTTGTAAATTTTTTTATTATATCTTTTCATGTGACAACACTGAAGAAATTACACTTTGCTACAATGTAAAGTAGTGAGTGTACAGCTTGTAAAAAAGTGTAAATTTGCTGTCCCCTCAAAATAACTCAATACACAGACATTAACCACTTCACCCCTGGAAGGATTTCCCACTGAGGGACCAGAGTACTTTTTGCGATTCAGCACTGCATCACTTTAACTGACAATTGCGCAGTCGGGCGACGTTGTACCTACACAAAATTGCGTCCTTTTTTCCCCCACAAATAGAGCTTTCTTTTCGTGGTATTTGGTCACCTCTGCGTCATTTCTGAACAAAAAAAGAGTGACAATTTTGCAAAAAAAAAAAAAAATTCTTACTTTTTGCTAAAATACAAATCCAAAAAAAAAATATTAAAAAAAATGTATTTGTCGGTTTTGGCCGATTTTATATTTTTCCTCTAATTTTTGGCGTTTATTGATTGGTTTGCACAAAAGTTGCAGCGTTTACAAACCATGAGAATTATTTTCTGGCGTTTTTTACATTTTACTTTTTTTTTTACTAGTAATGGCGGCGATCTGCAATTTTTTGTCGGGACTTTGATATTAGAGCTGACATGTCGGACATTTTTGACACTTTTTTGGGACCCATGACAAATATACAGCGATCAGAAATTTAAATATCCACTGATTACTGTATAAATGTCATAGGCAATGAACGGGTTAACCTGCAGGGGGAGATCTAGGGGTTAAGTGTGTTCCCTAGGTGTGTTCTAACTGTGAGGGGGCTGGGCTGTCAGGGGCATAAGAGATCTAACTGATCCCAGTGACCGGGATCAGTAGATCTCTTACATGCCGCCTGACAGAATGGGGAACCAGCGTGTTTACATTGGCGGTTCCCCGTTCTTTCCCTCTGGCAGGTCATCGAGGCTTGCCGCCGCCGGCACACTCCTCCACAGTGTGGCGGGCACAAGAGCACACCAGCGGCGCACTCCCATCCGCTAAGTGCGCACTCGTGGATCGCCACTTATATACGGTGATTTGCGAGACAGCGCCACATTGCCCCAGGAAATATGCGGTAGTCGGTCAGGAACCGGTTAATGTCGAAACCGCTGGCAACAAAAGTGAGTACACCCCTAAGTGAAAATGTCCAAATTGGGCCCAATTAGCCATTTTCCCTCAGTGTCATGTGACTTGTTCGTGTTACAAGGTCTCAGGTGTGAATGGGGAGCAGGTGTGTTCAATTTTGTGTTATCGCTCTCACTCTCTCATACTGGTCACTGGAAGTTCAACATGGCACCTCATGGCAAAGAATTCTCTGAAAATTTGAAAAAAAAGAATTGTTGCTCTACATAAAAATGGCCTAGGCTATAAGAAGATTGCCAAGACCCTGAAACTGAGCTGCAGCACAGTGGCCAAGACCATACAGCGCTTCAACAGAACAGGTTCCACTCAGAACAGGCCTCACCATGGTCGAACAAAGAGGTTAAGCGCACGTGCTCAGCGTTATATCCAGAAGTTGCCTTTGGGAAATAGACATATGAGTGCTGCCTGTCAGTGCTCAGACCATACGCCACGCACTGCATCAAATTGGTCTGCATGGCTGTTGTCCCAGAAGGAAGCCTCTCATAAAGATGATGCCCAAGAAAGCTCGCAAACATTTGCTGAAGGCAAGCCGACTAAGGACATGGATTGCTGGAACCATGTCCTGTGGTCTGATGAGGCCAAGTTAAACTTATTTGGTTCAGATGGTATCAAGTGTGTGTGGTGGCAACCAGGTGAGGAGTACAAAAACAAGTGTGTCTTGCCTACAGTCAAGCATGTGGGTGGGAGTGTCATGATCTGGGGCTGCATGAGTGCTACCGACACTGGGGAGCTACAGTTCATTGAGGGAACCATGACTGCCAACATGTACTGTGACATACTGAAGCAGACTGGACAACAGGGCAGTATTCCAACATAATGACCCCAAACACACCTCAAAGACGACCACTGCCTTGCTAAAGAAGCGGAGGGTAAAGGTGATGGACTGGGCAAGTATGGCTCATGACCTAAACCCTATTGAGCATCTGTGGGGCATTCTCAAACAGAAGGTGGAGTTGCGCAAGGTCTCTAACATCCACCAGCTCTGTGATGTCATCATGGAGGAGTGGAAAAGGACTCCAGTGGCAACCTGTGAAGCTCTGGTGAACTCCATGCCCAAGATGATTAAGGCAGTGCTGGAAAATAATGGTGGCCACACAAAATATTGACACTTTGGGCCCAATTTGGACATTTTCACTTAGGGGTGTACTCCCTTTTGTTGCCAGTGGTTTAGACATTAATCGCTATGTGTTGAGTTATTTTGTGGGGACAGCAAATTTACACTGTTATACAAGCTGTACTTCACGACTTTACTTTGTAGCAAAGTGTCATTTCTCCAGTGTTGTCACATGAAAAGATATAATAAGATATTTACAAAAATGTGAGGGGTGTACTCACTTTTGTGAGATACTGTATGTATTGTGTGTTTTAATGCTGTAGCGTTCATACAGTCCATCTGGAAAGTATTGACAGCGCTTCACTTCTTCCACATTTTATGTTACAGCCTTATTCCAAAATGCATTAAGTTCATTAATTTCTTCAAAATTCTATAAGCAATACCCAATATTGACAACGTGAAAGACGTTTGTTTAAAATCTTTGCAAATTTATTAAAAATAAAAAACGAATAAAATCACATGTACATAAGTATTCACAACCTTTGCTCAATACTTTGTTGAAGCACCTTTGGTACCAATTACAGCCTCAAGTCTTTTTGAGTATGATGCTAAAAGCTTGGCACACCTATTTTGGGGCAGTTTCTCCCATTCTTCTTTGCAGGACCTCTCAAGCTCCATCATGTTGGATATGGAGCATCAGTGCACAGCCATTTTCAGATCTCTCCAGAGATGTTCAGTTGGGTTCAAGTCTGGGCTCTGGCTGGGCCACCCAAGGACATTCACAGAGTTGTCCCATAACCACTCCTTTGTTATCTTGGCTGTGTGCTTAGGGTCGTTATCCTGTTGGAAGATGAACCTTCGTCTCAGCCTGAGGTGCAGAGCGCTCTGGAGCAGATTTTCATCAAGGAAGTCTCTGTACATGGCAGCATTCATCTTTCCCTCGATCCTGACTAGTCTCCCAGTTCCTGTTGCTGAAAAACATCCTCACAGCATGTTGCTACCTCCACCATGCTTCACTGTAGGGATTGTATTGGCCAGGTGATGAGTGGTGCCTGTTTTTTTCCAGACAGGACATTTGCCATTTAGGCCGAAGAGTTCAATCTTTGTTTCTTCAGACCAGAGAATTTTGTTTCTCATGGACTGAGAGTCCTTCAGGTGCCTTTTGGCAAACTCCAGGCAGGCTGTTATGTGCCTTTTACTGAGGAGTGGCTTCAGTCTGGCCACTCTATCATACATGCCTGATTGGTGGAGTGCTGCAGAGATGGTTGTTTTTCTGGAAGGTTCTGCTCTCTCCACAGAGAAGCGCTGGAACTCTGTCAGAGTGACCATCGGGTTCTTGTTCACCTCCCTAACTAAGGCCCTTCTCCCCCAATCGCTCAGTTTGACCGGACGGCCCTCTCTAGGAAGAGTCCGGGTGGTTCCAAACCTCTTCTGTTTACGGATGATGGGAGGCCACTGTGCTCATTGGGATTCTGCTGCAGAAATTTTCTGTACTCTTTCACAGATCTTTGCCTCGATACAATCCCGTCTCGGAGGTCTACAGACAATTCCTTGGACTTTAAGGCTTGGTTTGTGCTCTGACATGCACTGTTAACTGTGGGACCTTATATACACAGGTGTGTGCCATTCCAAATCATGTCCAATCAACTGAATTTACCACACGTAGACACCAATCACATTGTAGAAACATCTCAGGGGTGGTTAGTGGAAACAGGATGCACCTGAGCACAATTTTGTGTCATGGCAAAAGCTGTGAATACTTATGTGCATGTGTTTTTTTTTTTTTTTTTTTTTTTATTAATAAAGTTGCAAAGATTTCAAACAGGCTTCTTTCATGTTGTCATTATGGGATATTGTTTGTAAACTTTTGAGGAAAATAGTGAATGTAATCCATTTTGGAATAAGACTGTAACATAAAATGTGGAAAAAGTGAAGTGCTGTGAATACTTTCCGGATGCATTGTATGAGATCAGTTCTATTTGGATGCTGTAGCAAGTGGTATTTTTAAACAAATAGGCCCTCCTTTGGAAGTTGAACCACTGCATTTGATGGTACAAGACTTCCCATGCAACATTGGTTGCAGTAAAGTACAGATGTATAAGCAGATCTTTAGTTACCCACTTGCTGTTTATTTAGGTACACCTATGGGTTTCTCAAAAGCCACAAGATCTGCAGCTGATGGCATAAAATGCCAGCTCGTATGTTTTTGGTAATTTAGTTACCATTCTGATCTACCTTATGTTGTGCCTGGAAGACCTAATTTATAGGCTTGAATTACCCATAAGTTTATGTTTAAAGGCACACTCAAAAATATATCACTAAGTCCAAAGGTCCCTACATCTCTAGCATATTTGAAATGTTATAGAGGGTTTACATTTCAGGAGCCTATAAGCACTGAAAACGTCTCTGGTTCTCCTGGGCCTCAGGGCCTGTCCTTTTTTTTCCAGTTACACTATATTCTTAGACTGTGACCAACTAACTCAGATATGGTGTCATGCTAGCACATCTGTGATATGGCAGTAACTTTATTTTTTGGCGTATCGCGCCCTTCACTTGCTAATTGAGTACCCATTATGGTATATTGTTTTTCTGCTGTCTTTTATCTCTCTTTCTGGTACTACTACCTTGACATTTTACGATGCAACTCACGTACCTTACTACCTGTTCTAAAATTTGTGGACCTTGACTACCGAATCACAGGCCATATGTGATTCAATTTATTTTTGTTTATCCAGCAGGCTCAGTGAAAAAAAAAATGAACCGATTCCCCCAGCCACACACCCGATGTGGATGGGCAGATCTCTCCTGCTGTGCAATTGTATTCTGCCGGCAGGGAAGGTTTGTGGTCACTAATAATGCCTACACCAGCTGAGACTTCTATCTGTACACATGCACTGGATTATCTGGCTTAAATGCTGGTCAGCAGAACTTCCTTACAGGAAACTCTTGAAGTTGCCCTTTGAAGGCAATCATCATCTGTGTCCTCCTTGTATAAGTAGATCAAGAAAGTCAAAGAGGGAAGAGTACTCTCTTCCTCTCCTCCCCCCAAAAAACAAAGGCTGTGCGGGTGACTCCCTACAACTTCTGTGTCCAGCACAACAGGGGGAGGCCAGACTCTTCTTGGATTCCAGTCAGGTACTGGAGTTAGAGAAACCTTTTCCTTGACATTCGTGGACTCACCATGGATGCTAGCCTGCTGGGTTGGGGAGCAGTCGTGAATTCCTTTTCTGTAAAGGGGATTTGGTTGTTGCAGGAGTCTCACCTTCCGATTAGCATTCTGGAAATTGGAGCAATTCAGTTTGTCTCTTTTAATGCTAGAATCCTCTGTTTTGAGGACACCTGCCAAGAATATGTTTGGACAATAACATGGCTTACATCATTCATCTTAGGAGGAAGCTGCTCTAAGAGAAGCAAACTTGATCATTTTTGGGCAGAACTTTACATTGTGACCCTGTCCACTGTACACATCCCAGATACCAAAAATTGGCTGGTGGACTTTCTCGGTGGTCAGCATCTGGATTCAGGGAAATGAACTTTCCATCAGAAGGCCTTCAAGTTCTTTGCCATAAGTGGATTATGCCTGATGAGCACCTCTTGGTGCCCAGATTCAATACCAAGCTGTACATGGTGATGGGGGACCCCGGGCTTTTGCATTGGATGCTTTTGTGCTGTGGAATCAGTTCAACCTGGTTAAGCTTTAGTGCCCCTCCAGTTTCTCCGACACCTACTCTACAGGATTTAGAAAGGAGGGCATTGTGGTGATCCTCATCGCACTGATTTGGCCCAGAGGATTCAGACATACTTGGGGTCCATGATCACTAGGCAGCATAAAAAAATGCTCATAATGGCTCATATTACACAAGAGTTTATGCACATTTATGGGCATTTGCTTTTATAATGTTTTTTTTTCCGAAACATTCCCCTCTGCTCATTTTTTACTATAATCAATGTACACTTAACGCTGAATACTTTTAAAGTTGCTGCCTCTCGCTTCAAAATTGCTAGGTGGATCAGGCGCATTATCAAGGCTTCTCTTCTGATGGATAAGGTTCCTCCATTTCCTGTTAAGGTGCACTTTACCAGATCTGTTAGGGCTTGTTCACACTTGACTAAATTTCAAACCCTTAACAAACACTCCTATAGCGTTAATGGGCTTTAGTATAGGCGTTAGACTGATGTTAATGTATTTTAGTATGGGAGTTAGACTGGCGTTTTACAAGCACTAATGACACTTTAAAAACGCTCCCCAAATGCCCTATGCACAGTTTTAACGCCCTTAATGTGCATTAAGGCACGTTAAAACTGCTCCACAAATGCCCCCTTTTTTTGTTTCTTTAAAGGAAAGTGACATTACAGGAAATATACTATACAATTTGAGTTGTGTCTGGTCATGGTGAATGTTTCCTGTGCATACTCCCATTAGCAGGGAAGGCAGCGACATGGATTCCTTTACTATGCTTTATCTCATGTTTGGCTTCCTGCAGATGATGCTGATGTATGAGCAATTGGCTGAGCAGAGGAAGAAGAGAAGGGCATCCAGGGCAGAGCTATTGGGTAAATCCAGTTGTCTCTCTGAGATATTCTAAAGAGGACTTTCATGCCCTATATAATGACTTGCGTACCTACCCTCAGAAGTTGATGTCAGCCATATTCAAGCAGCACAAACAGGAAGTGCATAGAAGGAAGTGACTGCAGGACTCTCTATGCTCGCCACTGTCATTACAGGGCATTGTGAGACATTATATTCCTCCTGCGTGATTTTTTTAAAACTAATTTTAACACGCCGCAATTGCACCGCAAATGCCTGCCAGTGCATTTGTGGAGAATTATGATAGACTTGAATGGTAGGCGTTGGGCTTCAAACTCCTCCAGACTCAACATGACTCTTCAATTTTGAAGCGGCTCGCCCCTAAAGCTCCATGTTCTGATAATGTGAACAGCACTGTGTGCTATAAATAGTATCATTTGCATATGCATTTGAGGAGCGTTAAAAACGCCCCTCAAACACCTGCTTTCAATGCCAAAGCGAACTTAGCCTTGGTACTTCATGGGCTTTACAGCATCAGGCTTCGGTTTCCCAGAATTGTAAGACTGCCACCTTGGCTTCCATTCAAACATTTTTTAAGTTCCATCAGATGGATGTTCAGGCCTCCTCTGATGCCAGTTTTGGGCATGGGATGCTACAAGCTGCTATCTCAATCTGTTGAGACTTTCCTGTTAGTAAGCATGCTGGTGTTTGCTATGTTGGCCAGCCTTCAGTCAAATTGTTTTTGGAAATCCCACTTGTAATGATTTAAAAAAAGCCATTGTCCTGTACTGTATGTAGCTTGTGTTCCAACATCACTGTGATGAAGTGGGCTGCTACATGCTGAGTAACATGCATGGTCTCCCTTAGCGAAGGTGAGTTTTCTGAGGGCATAGCCTCTAACCTTAATGAGAGGATTGACCGCCTTATTCAAGCAGTGCTTGAGACAATCAAGTTTGAGCAGTCAGTCATAACTGAGAGTATCATGTCTATGAATACCAGTTTTAGGAAATGTGAGCTAACCGCTAGGCTATTTCAAAATTATCAGGAGTTTGAGGACATCCTGTTTAAGGCTGGGTTCACACTTGTACGACACGACAGTTGTACTACTTTAATCCTACTTTTGCCCTGCAACGTTGGTCCTACAAGATAAGAATGAACAAGATAAGATTTTGCTCTGACTTTGAGATAGCCTGATTTGTCCTTTGACCAATCAAAACAATCCCAGTGTGAGATCAATTCCTTTTACTGTTGCTGTAATCACCATGTTGGATGTCACAAGTCGAATGGTTAGGACAAGGACCCAACTTTGACCAGACTTCAATGATATTCAATGGGCTGAAGTAGGATCAAAGTCAGACCAAAGTAGTGCAGGAACCTTTTTCAAAGCCAGACCGACTTGTGTCGGACCACTTAAGATGGCTCTCATAGGGAAACATTGATTTGCATATGTCATGCGACATGTGCTCACAATGTTGGAGTGTATGTCATACAAGTGTGAACCCAGCCTAAGGAATGGAAGGCCTTTTTGTTTCAAGCTGCTTTGAAGCTACTTACTTTTTTCTTGAGAACCTAGTAAAGAATTGGTCAACATTAACTGCAGTACATCTACCAGGATATTTTACTGCTGCTGTTTCCACACTTGTCCCAATCGGCAGAGGTCACAAATCAAGAGCGGAATCTCTCCCACATTTAATAGACCTCTAGCATGCTAGTTGAAGCAAGCCAGCAAGTTCCTCTCCAATCTGAAGCTCAAGGTGCTTAATGCCTATTTTCGACTCTGCATGAAGTTGAGTAGATATCCTGTGTTATTTCTAGAAACCAGTAGAGTTTCTGGCCTCTGGGAATGTCAAAGCTGTCTATCTTCATGTCCCAATCTTAGCTCCACCCTCTGCATTTAGCAGTCAGGGAATTTGGGGCTTTGTTTTTTTGGTCTAGCTACAACTCCAAGGGTTTTTAACTGATACATTCCAATAAGGTCCCATTACTCAGAGCTAATATCCCCACTAGCATATGCACCCTGGCTTTTACCACACTGGTCAGACTTTCTCTCTCAGTCTCAGGCCAATCCTTCTCAGTCAATAGCTTTAATGGTATAGCTTTTGAAGCCCTGGTTCTAAAAGAGCAGGGCGTGAATGTAGCTGACATATCCACTATGATTGATCTTGTAAGCCACCATCTAGCCCCAGTTATCAGCATGATTGGAGATCATTTTTCCAGTGGTGCCAATGTATTAAATCCCAGGATCGTTATTGCAAGGGCCACTAGCTTACTGCAAGCAAGTCTTAACCAGAGTCTGTCATTAAGCATCATCAAGGGACAAATATTTGCCCTGTCCATCCTTTTCCTATGGCCAATGATGTCTTACTCCCTAAAATGTATTTTTTAGGTATGGTATTCTTGCACCATCCTGTTTGGACATAACATAAGACCTTCATGTTGGGTAGTAAGACTTTTTATGGCCTTTGGAAGGGGGTAGAAAACTACAGCAGGGAAACCTAAATCACTGGTGCCTCTGCTAAAATAAAGAAATGGGTTGAGGTGTATACAGAGGTCAAATAGTAAGGCTGTGCACAAAAAACATTCTCCCAGAAAGTCCTGCATATAACCATTGTAAATAGATGATTTTATTTCTACTTTGTGGTTAACTGTAGCTAATAGTCACACATTTCCAGGTTATTTTGTTATTTTCAGATCTGATATCAGTTGTGTAAGGAAAATAATAATTTGGAATTTGTAGCAATTTTGACTGTTTTAGTCCTTTCATTTTACTCAGATGAGTCCTCTTACTTTGAATTTGTTTCTTTTTCAGGAAAAAATTTAAAACTAGGTCAGGTGACACAGTGAGGCTAATTGACTTATTGGAAGAGGGGCTGAAACGCTCCATGGACAAGCTAAAGGAAAAAGAGAGGGATAAGGTAAACGAATGTGTGCATTGCCAAACGTCTTGTTTATTATGTCTGGTGGAAGGTTATCATGTTTGCCATTTTTGTTTCCTCCTCTATGTCAACTAATAAATAGACTGCTCCTGCCAGCTAGGGGACAGGAAGCAGACAGTGAATATTAACAGCCTCGCGCTCACCCCATTTTTTCATGTCATGTTGAAAACAGGGCAGGGGACATTGTCTCCAGTTTTTTTTCTTCTGTTAAGTTGCAGAAGTTCAAATTCTATAGTACTCTTGAGTCTTATGTGGTTGGTGCCCCCTTCATTGTGGAGGGCCTCAATTTTTCTTAAGTGAACGCTAAGGTTACACTCATGGATGCAGACCTTTATTATAGGGTAAATTAGGCAAATGCCTTTGTTAGAATATCGTTCATATGCCAAGTAGTAGCATAGAAGCCATTTTCATAAACCTCTTGTCTCAGATTTCCTATGTTTTGGCTTTTGAGCCACAGAACCAGAATAGGTATGGAGATAACTCTTTTCTGATATCATTTTACTGCATTCTTATTCCAGGTCTGCTACTCAGAAGTAGTTGCGTCAAACACAGCAAGGCAACCAGCATTTTCAAAAGGAGGCCAGCAATGGCAGATCCCATATTTCACTCATTACAGTGTCAATTATCTGCAGCTTTCATTAAAAGGATATCTAGTAAACTTACCATGAAGGCTTTTGTTCAGGCATTTCTTTGTACTTTGCATTTTCACCCTTTCACATGGGCGTTAATTGGAGACTATAAGTGGTCTTTTAAACTCCGGCATGGTCTACTGTTGTCACCAAGAGGATATCCATCCTGAGTGACAGCATTGAGCTGCTAAGGATGAAAAAGGGTAAACAAAACAACACCTCTAGCAAACTAAATGTAGTTCGGTTAGTTCTTATACCTGGTTTAACAGGTCTCTTTTGTAAGCCTTTATTCAAACTTGACTAAAAAAATACTTTTTAGTAGCGGAAACATTTGCTGAGAGGATGGGAGAGTTGCAAGCCCCACCCATTAGAGCCTCATTGATGAGATTCCTTGTAGACAGTGTAATCTTAAGATTTCTGCCTTTATTTTTGTCTATGATTGCGTTTCGGTTCTGAATATATTTCTGCACTTTTTTTTTGTATTTGCCTGAATCCTACAAATGTGTTTCAAAATAAATTTTACTGAGTATAGATTTTAGATGGTGCATAACTTTTTAATAAGACAGTTAAAGGGTAAGTCCACCCTAACACTAAAATCTCTACATCTACAGACATCCATGATCTAAGACTAACCTATCTAGCCCTGTAAAGAAGAAATCGCTATACATACCTTTTCTGAAACCGATCCAGTCCCGCGCTGAGTTGTCAGCGGCGGCTTTGCTGTGGAGGTGGGTGCAGAGGAGAAAGCCAACAATAGAAGCCCCATAGTTACTCTATGGGTGATGTCACTTCCCATTTATTTCACAGCCATTGTCGGCTGTGTCCTCTGCAGAGCTTCTGCCACTGGAGACCAGAACGGATCGGCTTCAAAAAAGGTATGCTCACTGATTTATTCTTTATAGGGTTAGATAGGTTAGTCTTAGATCGTGGATGCCTGTAGATGTAGCAATTTTAGTGTTAGGGTGGACTTCCCCTTCAGGTGTTTAATTTCCAAGGTCCACTTTAGGAATCTAAGGTATACAACGTTGTTTGCAGGGCCAAGCAAAAATATCTGGTACAAATCTTAGGGTAGCTCCCTGTTTGCCTAAAGCATACTACACTAGGTAAGATCAGTGGAACATGCATCTCTCTTAGCAGTGTCCTAAAATGTAATGGTTAACTGCTACATATGAGTCTATTTGCTGCATTAATTGCACATATATGCTGTTTTCTAACCACAAAATATACCTTGAACACTGTGCCAGCAGTGAGAATCTCAGTCACACATAAAGCATGACACAAGGAATTTTTTTTTTTTCTTTGTTAAATCTTTATGCAATTTTCAAAATGTGACAGTATAAGCATAGGGCATAATTACGCAGCCTGATACACAATATAACAAAGCTTCCACAGACAGATGATGTTCAGGTCATCATTGACCACATTGCCTGCTTACAGATCCTGACTAATTCCTTGGTGGATAAGGACAACTGACTTTTTTTTATAGGCTGTTACTTCCTTACTTACTGTAAGGAAGTAACTGATTCCTGATTTACTCGATATATCCATTTCCATATGGTTAGTGTAGTAGACGATATACAGTAAAACCTTGGTTTGGGAGTAACTTAGTTTGAGAGCGTTTTGCAAGACGAGCAACATTTTAAAATACATTTTGACTTGACATACAAGCGATGTCTTGATATACAAGAAGTGTCATGTCACAATAAAAGAGAAGAGAGGCGCCTCTAAGTGTAGCAATATCTTTACATTTAATTAAGGTACAACATTTAGCAACTTACATGGTTGATGATTAAAACAGGCACATCTAAGTATGCAGGCATCTGGGGTAAAGCTGTCCACATAGACCGTCCTCCGCACTGCCATCCCTTCCACGCTGCGCCCCATGAGCGCTTCAAGCCTCACTTTCAGATTTGCTCAACTGCAGGGTAGTCTTCCCGGTCACGGGTGCAGACCTACAGCAGTGAGAGCCGGCGGTGTGGAGGATGGTCTATGTGGACAGCTTTACCCCGGATACCTGCATACTTAGATGTGCCTCTTCAATCATGTGAGTTGCTAAATTTTGTAATTTCATTAAATGTAACCATATTGCTACACTTAGAGGCGCCTCTCTTCTCTTTTATTCTCTGTAGCTCCTGCTGGGGATTTTACTTATCATCCCCTTGTGGAGCCTGCCATTTGTGGATGGACATTTTATGGTTACACAACCTATCACATTGCTATAATCTTTTTATATGGACTATAAACTGAAAGACCTATGAATAAATGGTTGTGGAACAAATCATCTGAGTTTCCATTATTTCTTATGGGGAAATTCTCTTTGATATACAAGTGCTTTGGATTACAAGCATGTTTCCGGAACGAATTATGCTCGCAATCCAAGGTTTTACTATAATGAAATTAAATAATGGATACCTGTAGAATAGTATTTCTCTCCAGTCCAACAGATCTGGTCAGCTAAAACATATCCATTCTCTGACTCCATCCACAAATGTGTATACTCTTTAAAGTGGTTCTAAAGGCAGAAGGTTTTTATTTTATCTAAGATAAAAAAAACTTGTATGCAACAGCCCCCTTCAGCTTCCCTAATACTTACCCGAGCCCCATCACGATTCAGCGATGTTGCACGAGAGCGTTGGCTGTCCGGGACTTTCCCTCCTGATTGGCTGAGACACAGCCATTGGCTTCCACTGCTGTTAATCAGTCAGTGAGCCAATGAGGAGAGAGGGGGCGATGCAGAGCCACTGCTCCAAGTCTGAATGGAGACACAGAGCAGCTGCTCGGCTTGGGTGCCCCCATAGCAAGCCACTTACTGTGGGTGCACTCGGCAGGTGGGAGGGGCCAGAAGCGCCACCGGGGGACCTGAGAAGAGGAGGATCTGGGCTGCTCTGTGCAAAACCACTACACAGAGCAGGTAAGTATAACATATATAACCCCAGATGACAGAATAATTGGCTTAAACTGTGCAAAGCAGCGCTATAGCACCATTCTCAATGATACTGGTATAAAGTCATCAAAGACAGACAAATAAAAAGTCCTGAATGTTCAGTCAATCTCTATGCTTCTGTGCCTGTGTCATCTTCAGAGCTTTATGTACCACCATCACACCGTGTGAGACTTGGGGCTTTCCCCCAATATGGAGGGACTCACCAGATGAAAGTGGAAAGAACACCCACGATGGTACAATCCTGTCTCAAATTGTTGTAATTGATTATCGACAGCTCTTCAATACTTATGGCTCAATATGACATCCACCATCAAATCACAAGACATTCAGCAGGCAAAGTTTTGCTCTGTCCACCTCACAGATAAGCTCTTGCAGATTTCCTCCAGGCATCTCCAAACTAGGGCTACCCATGCGCATTCCCAGAATATATATGTATAAAGGACCCCAGGGCGTCACAGCCTCTAAAGGATTGCAGGGAAACTGTGGTGAAGATTGAGTGTAATCTAACTTGGGTTATAGTACCAGTAATCAGTAATTTTAAGGCCGTTTCTCGTAAGTTTAATGACCTTGTGCATTTGTGTAAGTTTTGGATCCAGATTGGCCAGTTGATTAAACTCTGTTCTAGGGAAAGTTCCCCTTCCTATTTAGCCCTATATCTATGTGGTGTTTGTGTGCGTTGTGTGTTCAGATGATTATAAATACTGGAAATAAGACCCTTACCCCTGGGGGACTTCCAGCATAAGGCTTAAAATACGGTGTGATGTCTTAGCTCCTCTATTTTACAGTGTGACTTATAAAGGTGTTTGATCTGTAAATAGTGAAAAATGTCATTGTTAGGGGCCTAATACAAATTTTGTAATGCTGGGAATGATACGAAGTCCGTATCCACCACCAGTTTGTATAGAAATTGGAGATGCCTATAAGTCCACCATTTATATGTTTGAGTTTCATTAAATCCTGGGGGAAAGCTGGATCCCCACACAATGGAAGACTGGGGGGGCTGAGAGCTCAGAAGGCATTTGTTGTTGTGCGTTTTCCAAAGGACCAATGATTGGGCCACTATTGGATTTCGATGGGTGATATCTATCACTGATACGCCCCTGGACCAAAGCTATCCCGGGAGGAAATATGGACGGATCGAGTCTGCTTCGAATTTGACCCAAGGTTCTGTAGAGTCTAAAATGTTCCATTGTGCTAGTTGGGTAAATCTAGAGGCTAAATAATAATGCCACAAGTGTGGGGCCCCCACTGGGTGTGGAGGAGTACAGAACCGTTTTAGCAAACCTGGGAGGGGCAGTGGCCAGATATACTTATTTAAGTCACGTTGGAACGCCTGTATATAGGCCTCTGGGATTTTGATTGGGAGGGCCCTAAATAAATACAGAAGCTCTGGCAGGATAGTTATTTTTGACACTGTGACTGCCTAAAAAGGAAAAGCGAACCCCTTCCAGGCATTAAGTGACTGCTTGAGTTTTTTAATCAGAGGTGGACAGTTTTTTGAGAATAAGTTTCTGCCGTGGGAGTGAGATGGATTCCTAAGTATGGGATAGATGACTGGGACCAAAGGAAGTTAAGAGTTTTTCATCACTCGTATTTGGTCCTCATTAAGGTTTATTGCAGCCCTATAGACTTGTTGAGGTTAAAGGTTAGCCCCGAAAGCTGTGAGAACTCTTTCAGCCCCTGAAATAGATTTGGTAAGGAAATGAAGGGGTTTGTTATGAAAAGGAGCATGTCATCCCCGTACATATTTAATTTATATTGTGTGTCCGCTTTAGCATAGCCAGATATGTCTGGGTTTTGCAGGATCACCGCTGCCAAGGGCTCTTTGGCCAAGGCGAACAAGAGAGGGGATAGCGGGCAGCCCTGCCTCGTTCCCCTACTTACCTCGAAAAAGGTCAGAGTTACAGCCCGGGGTCCGAGTTCTAGTCTGCGGGTTATTGTACAGTGTGTTAAAGGCGTGAAAACCATTCTCTGTAGGATGGCTGACAGGTACTCCCATGTCACTCTATCGAATGCCTTGTGTATGTCTAGGCTCAAAAGTAATAGTGGGGTTGAACTGTCATTGGCATCATTTATGATATTAGTAGCCAATCTAATGTTATCCGTAATCAGCTTGTCAGATATGAAGCCTTATTGATACGGAGAAATAAGGGGCGAAATGACCGCTGCCAGTCTACCAAATATCCGTATGGTCATTATTGATGACCGAGATCAGGCGAAAATTAGCTGGTATTGTGTGATCCTTGCCTGGCTTTGAGATCAGTGACATATTGGCCAACAGCATTTCGCTTCGGAACTGTCCACCTCCTAAAATATTATTAAATAGTTGGGTTAATTTGGGGGTTAGTTGTTCCGCAAATTGTTTGTAGTACATGGCCGAGAATCCATTAGGACCTGGGGTTGTGCTAGTTTTTGTGGACCTAATGATTTGTATAACCTCTTCTTCGGTACAAGGAGCATTGAGTGTATCTATTTGAGAATTATTCAGAGTAGGGAGGGAAATGCCGACCATCCAAGCAAATGCCCCTGGAGCAATCGGGGAGGTCGGAGGGGACAATAGTTTTTTGCGTAAAATTTTTTAAATATTTCTGTAATGTCCGAGGGGTGGGACACAAATCTGCCTTTGGGGTCTCTGAGCTTATAGACGTGTGTAGGCTTCAAGGATTGATTGAGCTTCCTAGCAAACATTGTAGTCTAAGAGTTGGCTTGTAATAGGAAACTTGCCCTGGACCACTTAAGTGCTTTTTCGGCCTGGAAGGAAAATGTTTCCAATTCTATTTTTCTCAATCGTTCATTGACAGACGCAGCCTCTCATTCTTGACATGTGGGGTTTATGCAGCTTTCACTAGGAGTGGGCTAGGCTGAATGAAGTTCAACTCAAAGCAAGCCCAGCCCCTCCCAGGGGACAGTCCTCACTCGCACAACCCCTCCAGCTCTGCTTCAGCAACCCAGTTTTTTATGTCTAGTGCAAGGAGGACTCGGAGCCGGAGGGGGGCTCCGCAGTGTCGGGGACCCCCCTAGAGCTGTCGGAGGGTGAACTCGGGGACCCCTCGGATGAGGAGGAGCCCTCAGGGGCCACCGCAGCTTGTGAATGGGCTCTGGTGGGATCCTTGGTTTCAGCGGTACGTGAGACGCTGAAGCTGGGCCCGGCTGCGACCCTGGGGGCGCCGTAGGCTTTTGGGTTGCATAAGCCGGCCGGGGCGCCTAAGGCGTTCCCCTTTGTCGTACTTTGATCAGTTCATTTACACAGAGTGGCAGCGTCCTCAGGGGTCGTTCGCCATGCCTAAACGTTTTTCTGTGCATTATCGTGGCCCGTCTGAACAAGGTGACCACTATCCCGATGGAGGGCTCTCCATCTTTCAAGGACCCGGCCGACAGGAGGACTGAGCCGGTGTCCAAGGCCGTGTTCCTGGTCGCGGGGTTGGCTATGCGGCCGACGCTGGCGTCTGCGCTGGTGGCACAGGCTCTTACGGAATGGGCGACTATTGTGCACCAGGCCCTGGTGACTCTCCAGGCCCTTCCGGAACCTGTGCAGATGGCAGACCAGTTGATTCAGGGACTGAAGTATCTCTGTGATGCGGCCCTTGACATGGCCCCCATGCTGTCAAAACTGTCCATGTTTGCTATCGTCATTAGACGGCTGTTATGGCTGCATTGCTGGTCAGGAGACCAGGCTTCAAACAAGGGCCTGATGGACTTGCCTTTTGAAGGGGGTCGCCTTTTTGGGGCTTCCCTCGACTAAATCATCAAGGATTACACTGGGGGGGAAGAGTACTTTTCTTCCAGAGCCCAGAAGGGGCAAGGAGCCCCGGCGCAGGGCGGGCCCTTCCTTCTCTGTGCTAAAGAGGTTTTTTAGTGTACCACACACCTCGAACAAGGTTTCTCAGCCTGCCAAGGCCCCCGCAGCGTAAGTCAGAAAAGGCGAAGGAGAAGTCCTCCTCCGCATGATGGGTCGCCCCCACCCGCAGTTTGGGTGGGGGGACGGCTCTTACGGTTCGCGGACTGGTGGACCTTGCGCATCTCGGATCTCTGGGTGCGTGAGGTGGTTACGCCCAGGTACAAGATAAAGTTCCATACTCAACCCCCAGACAGGTTCTTTGCCTCCAATTTGAGGCTTCCCCCGGAAAGGCTGCAGGCCCTGTTCTGGGTCATGCACATCCTGCTCCATCAGGGGGTGATTGTCCCGATTCCTGCTACGGAACGTTTCCGTGGTTTTTATTCCAATCTTTTTGTGGTTCCGAAAAAAGATGGGGTCAGGCCTGTCCTGGACCTGAAGGCCCTCAACTTCTTTGTGAGGGCGCGGAAATTCAGGATGGAATCTGTCCGCTCTGTGGTGGCGGCTCTTCGGCATCACAACAGATGCCAGCCTATACGGCTGGGGAGGGGTCCTGGGGAGGCTGTCGACCCAGGGTCGTTGGTCTCAGGAAGAGTCCCGTTGGTCTCAGGAAGAGTCCCATCTCCCGATCAACATGCTGGAACTGCGGGCGATCAGGCTTTGCATCTCCCGCTGGTCAGGAAGGCTGCACGGACGTCCTGTTCGGGTCCAGTCAGACAACGCCACGGCGGTGGCTTATGTGAACCATCAGGGCGGAACGAGAAGCACGGCAGAAGTGGCCCACATTCTGCAGTGGGCAGAGCTTCACGTGCCGGCGCTCCCCGCCGTTCACATCCCGGGCGTAGAGAACTGGCAGGGGGACTATCTCAGTCGCCAGAAGCTGGATCAGGGAGAGTGGTGAAAGGTGGGGCACGCCAGACATACATCTCCTGGCATCCCGGCTCAACCGGAAGGTGCAGGCCTTCGTGAACAGAACAAGGGATCCGCTGGCAGATGCGGCGGATGCCCTCATGGCTCCATGGTTTCGGTACCGGCTGCTCTATGCCTTCCCTCCACTCCTGTTACTCCCACGCCTGCTGTGCAGGGTAGAGGCGGAAGGGATCCCAACCATTCTGGTAGCGCCAGATTGGCCTTGGTGTCCTTGGTACGCCGACGTGGTGCGGATGGTGGTCGATGTTCCCTGGCGGCTCACGCTTCGTGAGGACCTGCTCTCACAGGGGCCCATCTTGCACCCTGCTTTACCCTCGCTGGCTTCAATGGCCTGGCTACTGAGTCCCAGGTGTTAAAGGATAGGGGACTCTCTGAGTCTGTCATTCCCACGATACTCAAGGCGCGTAAGGCCACTTCGCGGAAGATTTATCACCGTAATTGGAAGGCTTACATTGCTTGGTGCGAGGCGGGGGGTTGGAACCCCTGTTCTTTCTTGGTGGTTAGGGTGCTGGCCTTCCTTCAGCAAGGCCTAGATCACAAACTGGCTTTGAGCACACTTAAGGGGCAGATTTCTGCCCTAGCCATTCTTTTTCAGCGTCCCCTGGCGACGCATTCTCTGATTTGTACCTTTGTCCAGGGGGTTCGTCATGTCTCCCCCCAGGTTCGGTCGCCTTTGGCGCCTTAATCTGGTCCTTTCTGTGCTCCAGTAGCCGCCTTTCGAAAATATCAGGGAAATTTCCCTGCAACTGCTTTCGCAGAAAGTGGCCTTTCTGGTGGCAATTACATCCACTAGGCGGGTGTCTGAGCTGGCGGCTCTGTCCTGTAGGTCCCCGTACTTGGTCCTGCACAGGGACAAGGCAGTTTTGCGCCCCTCTCCCTCCTTCTTACCGAAGGTGGTCTCTTCGTTTCAAATCAATGAGGACATTGTCCTTCCTTCGCTGTGTCCGCGCTCGTCTCATCCTAAGGAGGTTGCCTTGCACTCCCTGGATGTGGTTAGGGCGTTGCGAGTGTATCTGGCAGCCACGGCCTCATTTCGGAGGTCTGATGTGCTTTTTGTCACGGTGGATGGTCCGCACAAAGGGAATGGCAGCCTCATCGGCCACCATTTCCCGTTGGACACGTCAGGCAGTGACCCGTGCGTATGCTGTTCGGGGCCAGGAGCCCCCCTTTCCAGTCATGGCTCACACTTCCAGGGCGATTAGTACTTCCTGGGCTTTCCGACACCAGGCGTCTGTTTCTCAGGTGTGCAAGGCAGCCACTTGGACCTTGGTGCACACTTTTTCAGATTTTACAGAGTTGATGTTGCAGCTTCTTCTGTTGCTGCTTTCGGCCGCAAAGTTTTGCAGGCTGTGGTGTGAGGCGCGTCTGGCACCTCCCGGAGAACTCTTTTGTTGGGCACTGTTGTTCTTGTTGCCTACCCCTCGTTGTGACACTGCTTTGGGACATCCCCACATGTCAAGAATGAGAGGCTGCGTCTGTCAATAAACGATTGAGAAAATAGGATTTTGTTGACTTACCGTAAAATCCTTTTCTCTGAGTTCATTGACAGACGCAGCACCCGCTCCTCTTCGTTTGAGTTTGTATTGCTTGCTACGAACTGGGTTGCTGAAGCAGGGCTGGAGGGGTTATGCGAGTGAGGACTGCCCCATGGGAGGGGCTGTGCTTGCTTTGAGTTGAACTTCGTTCTGCCTAGTCCACTCCTAGTGAAAGCTGCATAAACCCCACATGTCAAGAATGAGAGGCTGCATCTGTCAATGAACTCAGAGAAAAGGATTTTACAGTAAATCAAAAAAAAATCTTATTTTTCACCTGAATATCTGACAGTTGGGCTGGGTCCTTAGTGTGGTAATGCCTTTTATACATCCTCTCCAAAACCTGTGTTGGATCCGAGATAGCCGACCATCTAGCTTTATTAGAATCTGAAGCTAATTTGATGAGATACCCCCATAGGACCGCCTTGTGGGCCATCCATAGGGTTGTAATCGGAATCTCAGGGGTGGTATTCAGGCGAAAATATTCCTCTATTTGTGTGTTAACTGCTTGTTGTGAGCCTCTATCTGCGATGATGGATTTGTTTAACCTCCGTGAGTGCGAAGTGTGAGCCATGCCTATGGCTGTTGAAAGATGTGACCTGATGGTCTGACCATGGGCAAGTGTGGATTAAGGCTTCCCTCGTGTTCGCCAATATGACTGGAGTACAGAACAAGCAATCCAATCTGGCGTACGAGTCTTGGGGATGCGAATAATGTGTATAGTCCTTGGTCCCTGGGTTCAAGGCTCTCCAGGAGTCTATAAGTTGAGACATTTTGAGGTGTCTGACTAACACTTTTGGGAATACTCCGGAGCCTGGGGTATGCTTGCTTCTATCAAGGGCTGGCTGCGACACCATATTAAAATCCCCTCCCAAAATCATATGAGTGGATTGGTATTTGAGCAGGACCTCAAAGAAGTTTTTAAAAAATCCTTATTGTCCTTCATTAGGGGCATAAACGTTGGCTAGGGTTAGCTCCTTACCCTCTAGGGTCCCTATCAAGATAATAAACCTGCTGTTGGTATCCTTATAGATATGTTGTGCCTGAAAAGCCATGGAGTTCTGAAGGAAGATAGCCACCCCACGGACCTTACTCTCTGCCTGGGTGTAATAGGCATCTGCATATGATTTATGGAAATATGAGGGGTGTTTACCTTCGGCAAAGTGAGTTTCCTGTAACAGGATTATCTTGGCCACAGCTTCTATTCACTTGGTAACTGGGGAACTTCTGCATGCTGAGTATATCACAGGGTCACAAAGCCCTGGAGATTAACTGAAGTGTTTTTTCAGTTGTGCCAGTGAGAAATCCTGCAGCATACATTGGTGATTCACTGCTGCATCTTGTCCACATCTGTGAGGGTGATTAGTCTGCTTGTGGAGGCGGGTGAGGGTTTCTGTCTCTTAGGAGGTTTTGGGGTTTCCCCAATAGTCCAGTTTTATTTACAGTATCTCACAAAAGTGAGTACACCCCTCACGTTTTTCTAAATATTTTATTATAACTTTTCATGTGACAACACTGAAGAAATGACACTTTGCTACAATGTAGTGAGCGTACAGCTTGTATTACAGTGTAAATTTACTGTCCCCTCAAAATAACTCAACACACAGCCATTAATGTCTAAACTGTTGGCAACAAAAGTGAGTACACCCCTAAGTGAAAACGTCAAAATTGGGCCCACAATGTCAATATTTTGTGTGGCCACTATTATTTTCCAGCACTGCCTTACCCTCTAGGGCATGGAGTTCACCAGAGCTTCACAGGTTGCCGCTGAAGTCTTCCACTCCTCCATGATGACATCACGGAGCTGGTGGATGTTAGAGACCTTGCGCTCCTCCACCTTCCATTTGAAGGTGCTCCACAGATGCTCAATAGGCTTTAGGTCTGGAGACATGCTTGGCCAGTCCATCACCTTTACCCTCCGCTTCTTTAGCAAGGCAGTGGTCCTCTTGGAGGTGTGTTTGGGGTCATTATCATGTGGGAATTCTGCCCTGCGGCCCAGTCTCCGAAGAGAAGGGATCATGCTCTGCTTCAGTATGTCACAGTACATGTTGGCATTCATGGTTCCCTCAATGAACTGTAGCTCCCCAGTGCTGGCAGTGCTCATGCAGCCCCAGATCATGACACTCCCATTACCATGCTTGACTGTAGGCAAGACACAATTGTCTTTGTACTTCTCATCTGATTGCTGCCACACATGCTTCACACAATCTGAACCAAATAAGTTTATCTTGGTCTCATCAGACCACAGGACACACCGTAATCCATGTCCTTAGTCTGCTTGTCTTCAGCAAACTGTTTGCGGACTTTCTTGTGCATCATCTTTAGAAGACTCTTCCTTCTAGGATGACAGCCATGCAGACCAATTTGATGCAGTGTGTGGCGTATGGTCTAAGCTTTGACAGGCTGGGGGGGGGGGGGGGGGGGGGGGGGGGGGGGGGGGGGGGGGGGGGGGGGGGGGGGGGGGGGGGGGGGGGGGGGGGGGG